>NDGN011361819.1:0-16119 GCA_002564285.1 Tympanoctomys barrerae | reverse complement strand
CTCCTGTTTTCAGCCTCCCAAGTGCTGGGATTACAGGTGTGTGCCACCACACCCAGTCTCAACCGGGGATCAAACCCTACCTGCTGCACTCTACCTAAGCAGGCGCTTTAGTCTGCTGAGCTATCAGGCCAACCCTGACAATTTCATTTCTGTATCATATTTGAGGAAACCAAAACAGCCGTGGTGACCCAGAACACCCCCAGGCTGCCAGCAGGGGCTGGGAGGTGAGCATGGGAGAGGGTGGGCATTTGGGGGTGATAAGCCTGCCCTGTCTCAGTTAGAGGTGCTGGCCCAGATGTACACTGCTACACAACAGCACACGCGAGAGTCACTTGGGCTCTCTATGTTTGTGGTGACGCACACTGATGCCTTGGAAAGCCAAGACAGGAGGATCGTTGTGAGTTCAAGACCAGCCTGGGCTGCATGGTGAAACCCAGTCTCAAAAAGACGGGGAAAAAAAGAAAAGGAAGAGGAAGGGTGTGACATCTGAGGGACAGGTCAGGGGACTGCAGCTTGGTGACTCTTGCAGGCAGCCTGGTCTGCCACCAGGAGGGTCAGAGATGCTGGCTAACCACAGCTTCTGCTTGGATCTGGGAGGGTGGGGGCAAATGGCCGAGGTCTGGGGACAGTGACTTGGGCACTGTGGTTGACCCTGGCTCCTCACAGCGGGCCCCATGGTAATGCTGAGTCCCTTTGTGTGCCACTAGGCCTGGCCCAGGATGCAGGGGGAGGGGACACGAACAGTACCTGGTCTTATAGATGAGGAGCGCCACATGTATTCCCTGACAGTCGACAGCTGCCTTCCTTGCCAAACCTGAGCTGTAACACCTGCCCCTGTGTCCTGTGTCCAGAGCCACTGTTTGTGGGCCCCTGGGTGGGATTCGTTATTCTGGTGTCTGTTTGGCTGCTTATTCGAAGAACTGGCAGGCACAAGGTATGCCTGTAACCCCAGGACTCTGGGAGGCTGAGGCAGGCAGGTCATAAGCCTAGCCAGGACAACTTAGTGAGACCCTGTCTCAAAAATTAAAAACTGGGCTGGGCTGGACAGAGCTGGGCAGGGCAGAGAACTCAGAAGGGGCTGGGTCTCTCCCCCAACATATAAAGAATAAAAATTAAAGTTCCAAACTAGTAGGCGTGATTGTGCAGCTGTCCTCCACAGCCTGCTGGGGCTCAGAGGCTGGGATGGCTGGGTGTGCCTGGCGGGTCCCCTGGAGGGGGCCAGACAGCCCCTGAGCTGTGGGGTGGGCGCGGAGGTCCTGGCTCTACTTCCTAGGGTCTGGAATGGGCGGAATGGTGACGAGGAGCCCTGACCCACACCGAGCCTGTCTTTCTTTCCAGACTGTGTGGCCGTGGGCCAGGACCCGCCCCCTTCTGCTCTGTGCCAGAGCCCTGCACACACCTGGCTCGTGGTAGGTGCCCAGGACTGGCCCTGGCATCTGAGGGTGGTGGAATACTCTGGCAGGCCAGGACCGGGTAGGGTGGCTGCTGCTGGCAGAGATGGGGCGAGGCTGGGGCTTAACGTGCTCAGGCTGCCAGAGCCCTGCCTCTTCCTGGGGTCCTGGAAGGTTGGGGAGGTGGGTTTGGTGGGCAAGGGGATCATTAAGCAGATCCCAGACCCCTGTGCGGTGGGCTCTGCTGGTCCAGGACTGGCTGAAGTGTCCATCCTTGTGACTGGGCCCGGCCCTGTCTCCCCAGCCCCTCTGCTCAGGCTCCAGGACGCAATGGCGGCCAAGCAGCCCCCGCCTCTCATGAAGAAGCACAGCCAGACGGATCTTGTGAGCCGCCTGAAGACCCGGAAGATCTTAGGTGTGGGCGGGGAAGATGATGACGGCGAGGTGCACCGCTCCAAGGTGGGTCCCATGGTGACAGCAGGCCGGGTGAGCGGGGAGCTGCTTGTGCGGCACTAGCTGCTTAACTTTGCTGCCCTGGAGTTGTAGGTGCAGCAGTGTGCCCATTTTACAGATGAGGACACTGAGGTTCAGGGAAGCTAAGTCCCATTCTCGAGGCCACTCAAGCAGGTGGCAGCAACAGGCTTCACAGCCCACATCTGGCAGGCGCTGAGCTCTTTCTTGGTCACCTAGGCAGGTCCCTGGCGATGCTGGGAGCTGCCATCCTTCTGGTGGCCTCTGACCTTCCCTGTGTCCACAGATCAGCCAGGTCCTGGGCAACGAGATCAAGTTTGCTGTCCGGGAGCCTCTGGGGCTCAGGTGAGCCCTGAGCTGGGTCTTGCTTTTGGGGGATAGGGCTCGGTTGTAGGGGGGACAGAGGGACCCTACTTTGGATTCCACAGTGTTGTCGACTCCCCTAGACTGGCTGTCCTGGGCACACGAGGGGCTGTTTCCAGGCTGGAAGGGCCTGGCAGTGACCTCCCTCTACATCCCCCCTCCGCAGGGTCTGGCAGTTCGTGTCTGCAGTGCTGTTCTCTGGCATTGCCCTCATGGTAAGGCTCTGCCCTAGCCCCAGCCCATGGGACCTGGGACCTGGTGGGACAGGCCCCAGCCCAGGATCACGCAATGGTCACTATCTGTGGCCCGATTCCTGGCACTGGGAACTTCACTCTTCTGTCCTGGGGCAGAGGTGACTGTCCTGCTCTGGGCTGCCTTGGGGTCCCTGCTGTGGCTCTGGGGGAGGGGCATAAAGAGGTGTCCATACCACTGAGCCCAGCCTCCAGCCCCCTCCTGCTGTGTGCAGGCCCTGGCCTTCCCTGACCAGCTCTACGATGCTGTCTTCGATGGAGCCGAGGTCACCAGCAAGACCCCAATCCGCCTGTATGGGGGTGCCCTGCTCAGTGAGTACTGGGGGGCCTGGGCAGTGAGGGGACACAGGTCCTCCTCCGCCTGAGCCCTTTCCCCACCCATCTCTATCCCTATCTCTCAGGCGACTGCTGGGTGTCTGCTGCCACCTGGGGGCCGTGGGCGGCAGCTTTCTGTCACCAGGCTGAATGTGGGGCTGTGTCCCAGTGGCCAGGCAGTGGCTTGAGTCCTGGGGCCCCAGACCCTCCTACACGGCCCCCCGCCCAGGGGAGAGCCAGAGCTTGGCTGCCCATTTCTGCTGATGCAGAGACCGCACCCCAGGGAGGGGAGAGGCCCTGCCTCAGGAGCACGGGCCGGGTAAGGAGGCACAGGTCAGGGGACCAGGCCGTCCCTCAGCCCTGTCCCCATGCAGGCATCTCCCTGATCATGTGGAATGCAGTGTACACGGCTGAGAAGGTCATCATCCGGTGGACACTGCTCACGGAAGCCTGCTACTTCGGGGTCCAGTTTGTGGGTGAGTCCTGGGGTGGAACCTGAGGGAGGGTGAGGGCATAGGGGCAGGGCCCCAGATGCAGAGCCTCTCCCTGACCCGTCCCCTCCTGGCCTTTCTCTCACAGTAGTCACTGCCACGCTGGCTGAGACGGGCCTGGTGTCACTGGGGATCCTGGTGCTCCTGGCCAGCCGCCTGCTCTTCGTGGCCATCAGCATTTACTACTATTACCAAGTTGGCCGGAAGCCCAAGAAAGTCTAGTGGGGCCGGGACCCGCGCATGCTGGGCTGGCTCAGCTCCGGGGCGTCTGTTCCCCTCGACTCCTGGAAGGCAGCCCCTCTCTCAGCCGGCCACAGTGCTCCTAGGCAGGCAGGGGAGCCCCTTCCCTCATGAGCCCTCTCCTGGGGCTGTAGCGTCCTGGGCTTCCAGGCTGGCAGGCTGGTTGAGACAGGCTGCACCCCACTTCCTTACTCCACACGGGGATACCCTGCAAGATACGCCCTGCAAGGTCCTGATTGGAGACCAGTCTCCTGGGATGTGGGCTGAGCCAAGGGGCCCCCCTTCTTCAGCTAGGAAGCCCTCCTCTCTTGGGAGAGCCTGCAGAGCCCCACCCCCAGCACCCCCACAGAGCTGCCCTCTATACTGACCCAGAATTTGACCCTGACACCTGCCTCCCCTGCAGCCACAGCCGCTGCTCCAAGCACACGCCCTTCCCACACCTGGAGTTGGCGCCTCCCTGGACCTTTCTGGAGGCAAGTGCACAGGCAGACTTCCTGCCCCACCCACCCTGTGAAGGGACACGGACAGCAGCAGGGGCAGGGAGTGCTGACGGGTGATGGGGGGATTTGGAGGTGAGGAAGAAAAGCAGTCGTATTTTCTCACCCTGGCTCATCCTCCAAGACCCGGCTCCCATCAAGTCCACACAGGCACAAACAAGTGATTCAGCCAACCACCTGTCATCACCCCTTCTCCAAGAGAGGGGTCAGGAGACTGTCCCATCCTGTAGCCAGTGACATGTGCATGTCCGGCAGAGAGGTGGTTCCTCCCCTCACACAGCTAAGGAGAGGCCCAGTGGGGGCCAGGCAGCCTGGGAGACTCACCTGCATCCCACCCTTGACTTGTCCCTGGAGCCTCACTGCCCTCTGCCAAGCCCTGGGTAGACAGAAGCCACTGCCTGACTGTGGCCAAAGCCCCACCTGCAGCTGTGCCAGGGCTTGAGGCCCAGCCACTTCACAGGGGGGTGACAGGGCTACCGCTGGACATGCTGGTAATTTCCAGGGTGGCATGCTGAGATGGCCAACCCCACACCTGCTGTGGGCAGGAGGGTGTTGCCACCTCAGCCTCTGGAGCAACAACTGCCCTGGGCTTCCCAGACATCACTTGAAAGCTGCTGTACAGCTGGGGTAGGGCCACGTCATGTCTGGCAGATGCGTGGTCGGGGAGAACAGGTGCCCAGGAAGGTAGCAGATGGGACAGGGGCACCCTGTGCCTGGTGGGCTTGGGGTACCCTGGGCAGCACCCCCTCCCCTGGCGCCCAGTGCCATCCAGCTTCCGCCCCTGCTTGGGCCGCCTCACTCCCGAGTCAGGACCATCTTTATTCACGGTCACTATTTATTCTTCGTTCCTTTTTGTAAGAAACAGTCACAAAAACCAGTGCAAAACCATCCATGTGGGTGTCCTATTTTATATTACAAAACCGCTCTTGATATAGAGTATAAAAAGGGGGGCTCGAGGGAGAAAACCATGATAAATTAGCTCTGCTGTCTACTGCGTGAGGGACATTTACAGATTCCAAAATAGACTTTCAATGTGTGACCCACAGGGAGGGAAGGGGTGTGCCAGGGCCTCAGCTGGTTGGGGGATCCGGCCTGGAGTCCCTGGGCACACCGGTGGAGGGGCCCAGTGTGCAGCTAGGCGGCCATAGCCTCGGCCCTTGCCCTGCATGGTGTGCCCCTTCTGGAAGCGCTTCTGCTTCCAGCTGTGAGGGCCTGGCTCTGGTGCTGAGCTCGGCTAGCTGGCCTCGTTGGCACCTTCCTGGAGAGCCCTTGAGGTTGCGCAGCTCACCCTGGCCAGAGGGACCCCTTCTGCCTTTGCAGATCCTCTCTGGGGTGCCCAGTACAGTGGGGCTCAGTCCTGCCCAGCCTGGGGCAGGATGGAGTTCAGGTTTGACCTCAGAGCAGCCCTTTGCCTGCCTTTCTGGGAAGTTGGGGCTGTGTCCAGAGAAAGCCAGGGCCCACAGCCAGGCCCCCTGGCTCTGGGGGCGTCAACCTCTAGGGAGCACCTGGCATTGTTTATGTTGGTTGCCAGGGTGGGCTGTTCAAGGGATAGCTTGGGAAGATGGAACTCAGATGACAGATGAAGTGGGGAGAGCAAATCAGCATGGATACAGAGCTGGCTGCTTAGCTGTCCTCCAGGTGGAAAGCCTGACAGGAGGCTGGACATTGGGACAAGGAGAGACAGAATGAGTGACAGAGAGGACAAGCAGGTGCCATGATGTTCTTCCAGTGCCATGCCAGAAGCAGACATAACTAAGCAAACTCAAGGTACCTGCCAGGCATCACTAATCAAATTCAATGTGCCCACTGGACATCTCTACTGGGGATTCCACTGCCCTTTCCCACTAGGCACAGACTAAAGCGCAGCATCAGCACAACTCAGGCAGCCACCTGATTTGTTAGCATGCAGGCATCTTGCAACACTGGTCTAGAGCATGATGCTTGGATACTTGGGGGTGTTATGTGGATGGAAACCTGTGAGTCTATGGAACAATTTCTGCCTGAGCCTGGAGGCAACCCTGTAATGTCCTGTGGATGGCAAAAGGGCCAGAAACCATGTCCTAGCAGAAGTGGCTGAGAGGCCCTAGGGTCCCTCAGCCCACACACAAGGAGGCCAGGAGCGAGACACCAAGTGGAGGAGGTGTGTGTGCAGAGTCGCAGCAGGAGGCCCTTCTGTCTGGTGATGCCGACATCAGAGCAGTCCAGAGGCGGAAGGCTGCCTCAGGAGGTAGTGAGCTCTCTGTCTCAGGAGGTATGCTAGGAGCCCAAGGAGTTTTGGCAGGAGTCTTGTAGGACACATCTAAGCCTCAGTTCTGGGTAAGGAGGAGAACCGGATCATCCCGGGGGCTTCCTCCACCCTGAGAGGGAGTTGGGGAGACGGGGAGAGGGTGGCCGTGGAGTGGTGTGGATGGGGGATGTGATGCGCGTGGGGAGCTGAGATGCAGGAGGTGGGAGGGTGGGCACTGGGGACACAGTACAGACTTCCCTTTGCTGGAGAGCTGGTTTCTGGCCAGCTGGCCTCTTCTAGGGACCCAGGAGGCGGAGGTCGCAGGGGTGTGTGATGGCAGGAGTCCTGGGTGGAGTGACAGCAGCCTGGAGCTAGCCTGGGCTCTGTTCACAGCTGTCGGGCCCAGACTGTGGCTGAGGATGGTCTGCCCCTCTGTGGGCTGCAGTTGGTTCAACAGACGGGAAAGGAAGGACTCAGCGGAGCTGCTCTGGATCCGGGGTCTACATGCAGCCCCCTCGGCCCGGCCGAAGTGGGGCATCTGCGTCATCCTCTAGGCGTGGCACTGTGGGTCCTGGGCCCTCAAAGGCACGGCCAACAAGTCTCTCTCAGGTTTTGGCAGCCGTGCAACTTGTTGCCCAAATCCTTGCTTCCCTGGCTGCAGGGCCCTGGCATAGTGTTCATTTGGTTCCCACGGGCAGATGGCTCTGTGGGTCAGTTCTGGGGTCCTGTCACGAACCCGTGACTGCCCTGGAGTTCAAGTGAGGCTATGTCCATGTTTCTATTTCATTTTGTTTAAAAAAAAAATAGCTCTGTGCCCGGTCCTTTTCCTGGCCACCTGCTTTGGCCTCCTCTCCTCCCCCTGGCCAGGGGTTGGGGTCATGAAAGACAGGGCCACGGGTGCTGGGCAATGGTACGTGGGGCATCCTTGGGCCACACCTTCTACTGGATGCCCCGGAAGAGGCACATGGCGAAGATCATGACAAAAAGCTGCAAGAAAGTAGGTGATTTGTCAGGCTGGGTGCAGTATCTGGGGCCCTCAGCTTCCGGGTCACACTCCTATAGCAATTCCTGACACTATGCCCCAACCTCCTCTGGCTACCTTCCTACATGAGTCATGTGTTTGAGTCCAGCTGCCCCCTTTACCAGCAGTGATTTCTGCCAGCTCCCTTCTCTGGATCTGAGCATGTACTAGAAGCTTATCGGGCCAGACCCATTTCCAAGTGCCTTCCCAGAAAGCTCTCCACAGACCAGACAGCAAGTCCCAGGGAGGGCACACAACTGGCCATGCCACTCAGCTACAAGTGGGGATTGGCTTTGAGCCAGGCGTGCCAATCCCAGAGCCCATCTCTGAATCCCTGCATGCCCCCTCTGGCTCAAGGCAACTGCAACCTTCCCAGGTCAGGCACAGAGCACCGGGCCCTGCATGTGTGGAAGCAGAGACCCTGACTCAGAGGGTGCCCTCTGCTCAACTCGGCTCGAACCTCCACTCCCAGTGCTGATGGAGCAGCACAGGAAGAACCCTAGGCCACGGGGCAGGCGGGCTGCGCACAGCTCTGAGGGCCATGGCCAAGGTCCTGACCCCAGGCTGAGGATGCTCGGGGCGGCAGCCACAGCAGATTGTTTCCCCGAGCCCCGCACGCCTTCTTGAGCAGACTGCTGGCACGGTGGACACATCAGCTCCTCCTAGAGATGAGCAGGCTCGAGGTGCGCAGAAGTCTGTGCCCTTTATGGAGCAGCTAGTTATATCATGGGAGACAGACAGACAGACAGACATACACATATGTGCACGGGCACACACACAGTGCCTCTCTGATCAGATGCCCCCTCTTGGTGGCTCTGAGGTATGTAGCAGTTCAAGATTTTTTTTTTTCCCTTCTTCATTTCTGGGGACTAAGCTGAAGGTCTTGGCTCTCTGCTATATCCCCAGGCCTTTTTGTATTTTTTAACTTTGAGACAGGATCTCGCTGTGTTGTCTAACCTGGGCTTGAGCTTGCATTGTGCCTGCTTGTCCCCACTACTGTGAGACTAAATGGCTCCTACTATGGCTATGCTATCTGCAGTCTCATGGTGACTCTGGTGGCAGGCAGGTGTGGCAGGGCTGACACCCCAATGTCCACAGCAGGGATGTCTCTGGCCTGGATTAGGGAAGTACAGATGGGAGGTGATGCCAGCTGGGGGTGCAGACTGTGGTGTCTGCTTCAGCCCCCCCCCTTGGGGCAGCACACATGGGGCCTCTGCTCACCTCGATGGCCAGCACCCCTATGGCCAGTGCTCCTGCCAGGTAGACGTAGGTTTCGAAGGCATTAAGGATCACCGTGTAGCAGCCCTGTGCAAAAGGACCAAGGTGAAGCCACGTCTAGGAGAGACCGGACGGCGGGCAGCAGGAGGGACTTTCTGGCTCACAAACATGGCCATTCATGGAAGTCCCTCCTGGGGACATGCAAAACCAGAGCAGGCGAGAAGGGACCCGGTTTCTCTAAGATGCCGGAAGGCCAGGGTTTCCTCCAGGGCTGGGACAAATCCACAGCTTGCAAGGAAGCAGAGAAGTGTTGAGGCATCCCCTGTGCTTGGAGGTCTGGTCAGGAGACCCTGCTCCCTTCAGACAGTGGGGTGTCCCCCGTCCCCCACCCACAAGAAATGTCAGCGTGTAGCTAGATTGTGTCTGCCGCCTGCCCTGCCCTGCCCTGCCCCAGTGCCCGACAGCCAGGGAGCATGCCCATATTCAGCCCCTGCTCGGGCACAGGAGCCCAGCCTAAGCAGCTCCCACTCTGCCCTGCACCTGCAGGGCCGCACCTGCTTGTTGATGAACACGCTGTCACCCAGCAGACATCTCTCAGGGCTGAGCAGCACGCCATCCCGGGCCTGCGGCTCCCTTCGGCAGCAGGCCTCAGGCACCACCTCACTGTCCAGAGTCAGCAAGTGAAACACTGATGCCAACTTGAAGTCTTCGGGCCCACTGACCCCGCAGCAGCCAAACTGGAGGAGGGCAGGGAACAGGGCAGGGGCTGGAGCCAAGTTACCTTGAGAGGAAGGGCCAAGGGACCAGCGGGCCTGATTCCATTTGCCCTTCTGGGTGGTTGTGGAACAATCACTTGGCCTCTCTGAGCCTGCAGGACCCACATCCATTCTCTTCATCCTCAGTGACAGTGCTGGCAGCAAAAGATCTCACCCTGCAATGGGACTGGGACTGCCTGGCCATGGCTGCCTGGGGCACTATGAGGCTCTGGGCTCAACTAGTCTGGGCTCAAAAGGGTGATAGCGAAAGTCGATTGCTGATGTCTGGCACAGGCAGAGAAACAGGAAACCATCCCTGGGGGCAGGGGGCACTCACTGTGATCATAACAGAGTTCCAGGTGGCAGAGAAGACATCTGTGTCGTTACTGCCCTGGTAGTGCTTCGTGAGCTCCTTGGTGAAGAACTCGCGGGTGAGCTGGGAACAGCAGGGAATTGCTGAGCTTGAAGCTGGTGCCACCAGGCCCTACCCTCAACTCCCCATTATTTTCTGGGGTGCAGGGGAGAGTACTAGGCTTCTTTCCCCTCCTCTGACCTATGGCCTCCCCTTGAAGTGACAAGGACATCCTGGACAAAGGCCTTGCAATGCTGGGATCAGGGAATGCTGGGGGATAAGCGCAGTTCCACAGTTCTTCTCAGGGAGAGGGATAGGGGTTGGGGGTACCCCTCACCCCGCAGCTCGTCTAGGCAAAAACAGCAGATGCCCTGGAAAGAAGCCTGGTTTGGGCAGATAATTTTAATCTGCACCATTCCTAGGAACATCACTACTATTCTGAAAACGGCCTCCCAGGTGCCAGCTTTCCCCCAATATAGGGGATGGGGCAACCCATGGGCGCCACCTCTTTTCTCCTCTCTGCTGCCTTTCCTCTGATGTCCACTTGAGGGAGCAGCTGGTGGCCCAGGGAGGACATGCACCGGGGCCTCACTGCATGAGTACCCTGCCCCGGAGTCCTACACTGTGCAGACACCAGGCCAGGTGACAGCCTCGCTGACCATCCTGAGACCCTGTGACAACTGTCCCTGGGACGTCACCGCATGCGGTATGGATGAGGAGACTCCAGAGGGGGGCAGGGCCGCTCCAGCTGCCTCGGGAGAAGAGACCCTTTGGCCTCCTGGAAATGTCCTGGCTGGGACAGGCTCCCTAGGTTCTCCCTGGGTGGGAGGGCATCCTTCAGCCGGCATTGGAGGGGGCTGTCAGCCCTGTGGGGCTACTTAGGTGGAGAGATGGCCTTGGTTGGCCACCAGCGAGTCCTTGGGGGAAGGGGGATGGGAGAGCCAGGCTGGGACATACGTTTTCCCTGAAGATGAAGGCCAGGATGGCTGCCGAGAGCTCCGCCAGGAAGATGATCAGGATGAACAGGAAGAACTGCAAGGACAAGGGCCAGTTTGTGAGCCCAGGGCAGGATAGATGTTCAGCCATGCAACCTTCCATCTGTTACCTAATAAACCAGACATTTCTCACAACAGACATCCCAGCAATCCATCCTCAGAGTCAGCAAAGTTGAAACACAGTTATGAAAGTGAGCAAATGAGAAGCCTTTCATAACACTGTAGCACTTCGAGAGGCCCCCTGGTGCAGTGTGCAACCTGAACAACTCTACTTGGCAGCCCTAGAAAGAGGCTGCTGGGAAACCCGTCTGGGCTCCCTCTAGGTGACAGTCCAGGCTGTGGGAACATTGAGGTCTTGAGAGGCGCAGGGCCGTCTCTCTCTGCCCGTCTTCCACTTCTCTTGGAAGAGATGACACTGATCTTCAGCTAAAATAAAGGAGCAAGACTGGAGACCAGGCACAAGGCCAGCAGAACCTGAACACCCAGGGCTTTAGAGCCTGACGCCTGACCGCAAGTGCCCTCTGCTCCCCTCAGTGAATTCAGATTCCCCAGGCTGCCCAGGATGCTCCATGTTGGGCGTCACACGATGGGTGGTCTCTTCCAGGAAGACCCTGCCCACCTTTGCCTTCTGGTGCCTCGCTTTCCAGGGCTGGTGTGAAGCGTTTTGTGACCTGGACCCCTGACTGTCCCCGACCATGATGCCCAATGACGTCTGGGCCTCCAGCATTGGGGTTGTGACCCTGCACACTACCTGAGACAGAGTGGCTCCAATTGCAGGCTGTAGGTGACCAAGTCCAGGAGTGGACAGGCTGCTGTGGGCCGGGGCTGCTGGAGTACTTCTGCCATCACTCCTTGGCACTGGCAGTCTGCTGTCACCCAGCCACGAAGCCACCAGTAGACATGCCTGGTGCACTCCGGGGCTCCTTCCCACACCTCTGCCAGGACCCAGGAAGCCGTGTAGACATCACCGGATGTGCCTGGCTGGAGGAGGCAGAAGTGCTGGCTCTGTGTTTAGAAGCCTTGGGTCCCTCCTTCCTAGTCCTGTGTGACTTGTACAGTTTTTTTTTCTTTCAAATCCCTCGCAGCTTCAGTTTCCCTGTCATGCAAGGCAGCTGTGTGCACCCACTTCCTGGGGTCATGGTGTCACAACGGGAAGGTGAAACTTGCTGGGCTGTGACAGGCTGACAGATGGTCTGGCTCACACTGTGCACCACGTAGAGCCACCTCCCAGTGCCCTTTGGGCCACCGATGATGCCTTCGGGGCCCTGCCTTGCAATGTGTCTCTTCTGATCAGAAGCTATCACTTCATTCCCACCCTAAGAAGCCCTGAGTCCCATTTCAACAGTGTCGGCTCAGTCATACAAGAGCCGTGCGTGCCTTTAGGAAGCCTCATCTGGATGCAACATGGACACAAAGGGACACAAAACACCTCCTAGACTTGGGAAACAGTGTTTTTAAAATGTCCAAATCCACAGAGAGGCCCGTGCTCAGACTGATCTGAGGCACACAGGCTGGATCTTCGCAGGTCTCGTCCTAGCTCTGCCTGGAGCTGCAGCTCCAGGGTGATCTCAGGCTGGGCTGGGCATGAGGCATAGGAAGGAGGGAACGCCTCTGTCTTCCCTCCTGGGCATCTGCCAAGCCCAACGGAGTACAGCACAGCATCTTCGGGCCCTGGGGCATGTGACCCCACAGGTCACCCACACTTCATTCTGTCACCCCAAGGTCCTCACTCCCATAAGCCTGGCTGGCTCTTGGGCTGCATGGCCAGGAAGGCTGTGCCCTCCGCCTCTCCTTCCGGTGGCAGTGATGGAGCCCCTGGCAGGGGATCTGGCACTTCCATTTAGTCGGTGACGGATGGTCATCCGGTTCCATCTTCCTGGCCTGTATCTACAAGGTGCCGCTCTTGCTCTCTGCCCTCTCCTGGCAGCTCTTCAGGCCGGTGAAGAGCAGTCCCAGAAATGGCCTTCGTCCACGGCGATGCACCTCAGCGGGCTGGGGTTCTAAGTTGCATCTGGGCCCTCCGGCTCAGCACCAGAGCACGTGCGCGACCTGTGATGCCCTCGCACCAGAGGATGCAAAAACGTCTCCTCACTAGGGTGCGTGTGCGATCCTCAAAATGCGTCTTCAATAAGAAAATGTGGGTCAGGAGGGATACGGAGATCTTCGGACCAGCTGGTGTGGGTCTGATCTGGTGTACCAAGCCCTCCCAGTACTTTGGTAAGTAGCTCCCAGTCAGCAGTGTCCCATTTTATGGAAGGGGCTGCCTCTGGGAGGAGGGCGTCCTCTGGCTGGCACAGCGCGACCGTCACCTCAGGCCTGAACAGAGTTTGGGATTATCCTGGAAGTCATACAAGCTTCTGGGTCTTTGATTTCCAAACAGCCTGCTCAGTCCATTCTGGGTCAAGGCCGGCTCTCCGGTTTTGCATTTATCAGAGGCGCATGCGTGCTGGCCGCACAGGTCAGCAGGGCGCGCGTTTTCCCATTGGATCCCGCACACAGCACTCACTGCAGCTGAGGAGGAGGAGGTGGCTGCCTCAGTTCACAGGGAAGAAATCTGAGGTTCAGAGAGGTTAAGAAACCAGACCCAGCACTCACAGCACAGGCTCCAGAGCGCTTGCCCTTACCCACACCACAGATACAGCCTCCTTCGTGTCCCTTCCGTCCAGGGCGATCTGCCCAGCACGCCCGCAGGGGCAGACGCTGGGCGGGATACTGGCGATTGGGGGCTCCTGAGGCCCGGGCTGCCCAGCACTCGGGCTCCCCAGGCCGTGTGCCTGTGTTCATGTGGCTCGTCACTTTGTCCCGGGACGCGTCTGTGGGACCCCGCATACTATGCAGGTCGCTGTTCAGCGGGAAGTGGCTGTCTCGCCTCGAGTGAGCATTCCCAGGCTTTCCCGCCCATCTGTGAGCTGCGGCTGCTCTCAGTTCTAGTTTCTAATAAATATTTACCAAATTTATGCACTTCATGTACAATTCAGCTTGTCTATTTTTTAAATACATTCCTCTTTTCTGCTGTTTTCTTTTCCAACTTGGCATGCCTTTGTTGAAAAATATTTTTTTTTTAAATTAGGATCTTTAAATGAATTGGCTAAAAAGACTCCTTGAGATGCTCAGAAACGGGGGCGGCATGCGATCTCCACACCAAGCACCCCTGGTTGTGGGGTGTGTGAGGATTGGGAAACTGCGCTTCCATAAGGACGGGCACCAGGTGACCTGGTCCTCAGCCAACTGTCCCTGGGTTCTCAGCCTCCCAGCAGACAGCAGGGGGCGCTCAGGTAACCCACCGCCACCATCCTGAGCCTCCAAAGCCACTCTCCCAGAGCAGCATGACCTTCTAGCTCCAAAAGAACCCCCAGCGGTCCTGGGGTGAGACTCCAGGCTTCTTGACCAACTTGAGGCTGGGAGAGAGAAGGGGCTCCTCAGAGTTTTTAGGTCATGAATCTTCCCAAAATCCCAAGAGCTTCAACATCCACTCCCCCAGGAACCCTCTCCAATCGACACCAATACCCAATAGCTACGTGTGCACATAATACATTGCACATGAAACACTCGTGCATGTGCCAAACGTGTGCAGTACACTTGTGCAGGTATACACGCAGCGAGATATGCTACAAACATGGATGCACGACACATGTGATGCCACCCAGTATGCTTGTAACAGCATATACAGGCAGGCACAACGCATGCACATGGGAACCTCGTGCCCTCTGAGGGTATTCGAGGGCAGGGGCCCTGCACACGGTCGGATCTGGGAGACAGGCGACCTGCCTCTGGCCAGCACTTGGGCTTCATAAGCTGGACCCAGGAGGGCGAGCAGGACACAGGCAGAGACTGTCAGGAGAGGGATAGGGAGAGAGAAACAGAGACAGAGACCCTGTGCAGAAGCAGGGACAAAGAGGATACAGGTCATGGGACAGGAACACTCCGTCCCACAGGGTGACTGTGCAGATTCTCTCCTGCCCCTGGGCCTCGGTCTCCTCCCAGCACCAAGCAGACAGCGTCCCTTCCAGCTGGCAGGCTCGCCAGGAGCACTTAGCTGTGGATCTGAGAGGCGGCGGAGGCCCCGCCTGCTCCCAGCCAAGAGCAGCGCTCTGGCTTCCTGTCTTGGCTTCAGAGACGGCCCATTAACAATGAATGAGCCCCTGGGGCCGAGGTGTGGGGGCGGGGGGCTGGGGGAGCAGTGTCTGCCTCGTCCTGGGACCCATATTCTAGATCCCTTTTCAAGCCCCAGCCAACACTTCCCCCAGTTTGGCCCGACGCGGAGGGAAGCTTCCGCCAGGGGGCGCCAGCGGACCTCTTTTGGTTCCCTCCCAGGGAAAAGTTTGCGGGGCTCCTAGGCTGAGAGAAGAAGGCAGGGGGGCTCCCCTTCACTCATTTCACAGCTGCTGACTGGGCTTCTGCTGGGGTGCAGAACACTACACAGGGTCACTCGCTGGGTGCTTGTCACAGCGGGACGGGGCAGAAGCTCAGGGACCTCCTAGGTCTCTGGCCTTATCTGAGCCCCGACTCCAGGGAGCAGTGGGGTGCAATTGAGGTCCCCAGCCTCAAGCTCGCCTGCCTCCTGGAGCCAGGCCTCCAGGGAAGAGAAAGTCACCATGTCCCTGGTGCATCTTCTGCACCGTCCTTATCGGAGTCCGAGGACAGTTTCTTTAATGACCAAGAACCTGCAGCAGTCACAGCATCTTTGTCTTGGAACCGGAGTAGAGTCTTCCACAGTTTCTGTGTCCCCCCACAGAATTCTGTAGCTGAGGTTCGAAAGACATCATGGTTGATGTCAATGTTCTCAGCGGATCACGATCTTGGAGCAGCCCCCTGAACTACAAGCTGAGACACTGCATGGGGCAGGCTCAGGAAGCAGGGACCCAAAAGCAAGCGGTCGGGGCTGGGGACGGCCTCCCTCCTGAAGGCAGGGCCACTAGGCTCAGACCTCCGAGAGTCCCTGGAATGTGGCAGACACAATGGAGTTGCAGAGTCCCGCAGAAGCCAAGCTGCACAAGCCAAGCTGGCTCCCAGAGGGGCAGCAGGGCCCACCGTGCAGGTCTTACTCTATGCCTGTGATACCTCCCTGGGGACTCAGGGCAGGTTGTGGGCCACCGCAGGGCCTGTGGACTGCTGACTACATAGCTCAATGACTTGATTTTATTTTTTTGAGTACTGGGCAATTCTGCCACTGAGCTGCACCCCAGCCCTCAGGAGGCCCTGATCTTTAAGTCCCCTCCTAGGGTCAATAGCACGAAGTGTGGGAAGGTCTCTTGGGGTTCTGAAGGGAAGCCAGGCCCCGAGCTCCCACCCCAGGGCATACAGGGGTGGGCTACTCACAAATAACAGGAGACACTTGTTCTCGCGGACAGCCCCGCAGCAGCCCAGGAAGCCGAGCAGGAAAAGCAGGCCCCCCATGGCCAGGAGGATGTAGACGCCCGTGAGGAGCAAAGGGTTGGCTGCTATGATCTCTCGGAAGCCGGTGGGATCCACCATGACCCAGATGCCGATACCTAGCAGGCAGGTCCCTCCCAGCTACAAGGAGGAGGAGGA
>NDGN011361772.1:897-21731 GCA_002564285.1 Tympanoctomys barrerae | reverse complement strand
AATGGTCCTTCATTTATATCCCTCTTTTTTTGTTTAGTTTTGTCAGAGATGGGTATTCCATTGGCATCTAAATATTGTAGGTGCATGAATTCAGCAAAATATTCCAATATAGTCCAGTAGTCCATAATAGTACGGGTTATCCGTAGGACTGGCAATGTCAGAAGTAGTTAACTTGAGTCTTTTACAGCTCTGCAGATGCTATGGTAGGGGCTGGGTCAGTTGTTGGGATAACCAATCTGGCCCACATGCATGCTGGTACCAGAGGTCTTGGCAAACACAAGAAGCTCATTGGTGATGAAAGCTTGTATCCTGGATTGGTAAAATCTCAAAAAAAAAAAAAAATGTTAAAGACAAGGTGCTGTGAGTAACAGGAGAATAATCATGGTAAGAGGACCTAGAATGGGAAGGATGATGGAGGCTATTGCCCACAAGTGGGCCAGCCGAGGACCACGAAGAGGAGCCTATGGTGCCCAATATGGGGCTCCAAGGCAGAGGGCCCATCCACATACCATGTGGTCTAGCTATTTTGATAGGTGTGCTACTGCTTGAAATGAGGATCCCATTTTGTGTCCTAGAACTCTTACTAAATTGTTTTTGAGAGGTAATATATAGAGGAAATCGTTGGGTCAGGTTTGGGAGCTTGAGTGCCAGGACCTTTAAGAGGATCTCTTGTAATTTGTGAAAGGAAGACTGTATAGGAGTGGTAGGTTTGATGGGTTCTAACAAAGAGCCCAGTTTACCCAGGGAAAGGCATCAGAAGACAGTCTAGGAGCAGCTCTTCGTCCTTGGTTCTGGGATCCCTGCGTCCTGCTGACTCACCACAATAACGACCTGGTAGAACACTGTGTGGGCACAGTAAAACCCATCTGTTTCACTCTCCTAGGACCAGAAAGAAGGGTGGGATGGGGGCTGAGAGCCTAGGCAGCACGATGTGGATGCAGCCTTTTGGAATTGGCTGGAAGAGCTAGAGGGTGAGGGTAGCAGAGGCAAAATCATGAGCTTGGAGTCAGAGTGGAAGAGCTTGAAACCCACCTGTGCCCCTTGCCTAACCAGATGTCGAAGAGTGCAGTGGCTCCCTCTGTGCCTCACTTTCTGCATCTGCACAATGGAGGCAATCACAGGTCGGGCCCATAAACCTTTGTGGATGATTATAAAAGAGAGTCCTGGGGAGGACTCCAACACACGATTACCCACACCATATCGGCAGTTGCAGTGTAGCGTTCTAGTTAGAATTAATATTATTATTTTAATGAACATTGAATTCAGTTAATAGCTTCACAGGGAGGAACCTTTGTTGAGCAGGTGTGGATGTCACTTTTGAAGACTCAGAGATGGATTTCCCCTTATATTCCAAATATTTATCCTCAAGGATGCTATTTAGTTCATTTTTAAATATTTACTTATTTTAAAGGCTCCTTCCACTATGTTTGTACCAGAAAGAAGCTCTATTTCCATTCTAATAATAATGGCCTGAAAAGAAATCTTACTGTGCTCATCATCTTAAATTAAGGTAATTGAAAGGGCACTACTGAAAAGTGGACCCCAAATGTATCAGAAAACTAATTCAATTATAAATAACGAGAGTCGACTATTTTTAAATGTGCATGAAGTATAGAATCACAGTTAAACATTTAAGCCACATGTCCTTATCTTGTTACTATGGCTACAGGTTACTCCAAGATACAGTGGTTCTATGGTAACAATGGAATTACATTCTTTCCTCTGTATATTGAAATATTCAGCAACTAATTTCCTGTAGCCTCATAATAAATCATATTAATGACCTCAGTGGTGGAAATCAAGCTGGCGAGCTTGTCTCTGTGTTGCACAGTTATTCCGTTCAGCAGAACAGGGAGTACTCACAAATACACACTTGCCTGAGAGGTATAAGGTAGCTGTTAATGAGGACAATAGCATACGATGACAATCACATCTCACAGGTAGGTGCTAACTTAATCTCAAGTGTTCAATGGTTCCTTTAAATGGGGACTATAATAGGCTCATAAGACAGAACTATAGGTTCATGGGGAAGGGACTGAAAGGGAATAAGGTAAAATCTGACTCGGCCCCACATGTAGTTAAGGCTTATCTGTTATGTGCCAGGTACGGATTACATAGGATCCCTCTATATGCCCAAATCATGCTCTTGGTCTATTAAGATCATTGTAATTCTTTTTGTCTATTACCAAACATGCAAAACAGTAGGAATAATGAGGACAGCACGGCCTCCCTTCCTGACTGATGCTGCATTCAGTGACAATGCAGCCATAGCTCACAGTCAGTGGTGACGGGCGGATTTGTACTGAAGAAAAGGAAAATGCTACAAACCAGCTGCCCTGTCCCAATGCTGACTGTTAAACTTCCACCATTGTTCCGCAGATTAGAAGGCATGATTTGAGATTATGTCTCCAGATTTGATTACTCATCCTCCTTAGATATGTGTCTCCTTCTCATTGACCCTTCCCATCCGTGCTTGTGAGACAGACTCTTGCCTCTGCAAATTAGGAGGCAGTTTAGATGATAACAGTCTGTAAGCCTCTCCATATTTCATCCCCCTGCGATGAGCCAGCTCCATGCGGCAGCTCACATGCTTCTCTAAAAGTTCCAATCACTTAAAGCAAACAGAGGGAAAAAAAATGGTTTGAAACTGATGGAAATTAAAAGCAGGGAGACAATTTAAAAATGTACAAAACTAAAAGCTGCTTCTCTGAAAAAATCAATATAATTGATGAACTTCTGGCCAGGATAACTAAGAAAAAAGAGAGGACACAGCTTACCATTATCATGAATGAAAGATGGGGCCTCACTATTGATCCCATGGGTGTTAAAATGATAATAAACCCCAAAATTTGATAGGTTAGATGAAGCTGAACAATTCAAACCACCAAAATTCACATGAGGAGAAACAGATACCCTAATTGCTCTGTATTATTAAATCAATAATAACTTTCCAAAATAAAGCACTAAGCCCATCCAGTTTCAGTGATGATTTTTACCAACGCTTAAGAAAGAAGAAGAAAAACATGATTATTCACAATATCTTCCAGAAAACAGAAGCAGAGAGAATAGTCCCTAGCCATGTAACCAGAACTTCCCTCATAGCCAAACCACAAAGAAGTTGTACAAGAAAAACCATGCACCAATATCTGTATAAAGATAGGTTCAAAAATTCTCAAAACACTTTCAAATCAAACCCAACTCTCTCTCCTTCTCTCTCCTTCTTTCTCTCTCTCCATATATGACATATGCAGTGTAGTCCTATGGGATTTCTTCCAAATGTGTAAACCTGATTTAATATTTAAACATCAATTAATATGTCCATTGATGATACAATAAAGGAAAACATCAGACAATTCTGTCAATTGGTACAGAAAAGGCATTTGTGAGAATCAAACACCAATTCATGATTGACTCTTAACAAACTAGAAATAGAGTAGAATGTCTTCAACTTGATGAAGGATGCCTACAAAAAAAAACCCCTCACTGAACATCATGCTTAGGGACAGCAAGCTGGAGGCTCTTCTAGCACACTCAAGAGGACAGGATGTCCCACTTCTATTCAACATCCTACCAGAGCTACCAGTTGCTAATGTTGTAAGACATGAAAAGGAAATAAAGGGAATACCTATTGGAAAGGAAGGCATATGGTGATCTTTATTAATAGGTGACATCACTACCTATGTAGAAGGCCCCAAAGAATCTGCCAACAAAACATCCCAAAACCCTCTAGAACTGTTACTTAACTGAGCATGCAGGGCACATTTTGGATATAAGGCTAATATGCAAAACTTAATCAGTTACTTTTACAATTATGTATAAACTTAAAGGGCTAACTCTCATAGTACAGAATGCATATGCAGAAAACTACACAACCACCATGAAAAAAATCAAAGCTAAGTAAATAAACACTTCATATTCATGGATCATGAGACTCAATACTGTTGAGATATCAACAGTATTTGGCTTATAAACTTGACGCAACCCTAATAAAAACACTGGCAAACTGTTTTGTAGGTATTGATGAACTAGTTCTAAAATAAAGTTGGAAAGGTAAGCAATTTAGAAAAGCAACGGAAAAGAATTGAAGAACTCACAGAACCCAATTTCAAAGCCTTGTATAGAGCTTAAAATTAGGTATTGTGAGTAACCAGGACAAGACCATACTAACAAAAGAACAGGTACTGAAATCAGCAGAACAAATAGCTCAGAAATAGGTTGCATAAATGCATGCAGCTGCGTGTTTATTTTTTTTACATAGTCATAAAGATAATTCAGTAGAGAAAGACCAATTTTACAACAAATGGTGCTAAGACTATTGAATATCTACATGGAATAAAACCTAAGAATGATGTAGACAAATGTAAAGTTATAAAACTTCTGAAAGAAAACAAGAGAAATTTTTCAGTGTTCTTCGGTTTAGTGATGGATTAAAAAGCAGGACACCAACAAAAAGATAATGAAATAAAAATATGATAGATTAGACTGTAATAAAAACCTCTGCTTTACAAAACACTAAGTGACTGAAAGACATTACAGACAAAAATGTACAAAGCATATATCTGATAAAGGACTTGGATCCAAAATGAATAAAGAACCCTCAAAATTCAGCAAGAATTCTCACAAAATTATTTGTGAAAAACATCTGGATCGCTACCTCACCATAGAATATACACAGGTAGGGAAGCGTGTATGAGAAGATGTTCAAGAAAATTTGTCATTAAGGAAATGCAAATTAAAACAAGATAGTACTACACACTTATTAGAACGGTGCTGAGGAATACCAGTCACTACCAAAGGGGCAGAGCAACATAAACTGACCACTTCTGGTGAGAATGTAAAGTAGCACAGTCATGTTGGAAGTACTTGGTCAGCATCATAAGAAGGTAGACACAAGCTCATGATGTGACCTAGCAGTTGTGCTCCTGGGTATTTATGCAACTGATGTGAAAATTCACCTCCATGCAAAAATCTTGCCCATGAATATTTAAGGCATCTTTAAACACTAAAACCTGCAAGCAATAAAAATGCCTTTTAATAGGTGAGTGGGTAAGTTCCTACAGTTACACAATGGTTGCTAATCAAGTATAAGGAGAAATGGAGTGTGAAGTCATGGAACAGCTTGAAGGAATACTGAATGCATATTTGTTACTGGGAGAAGCCAGCTTAATAGTGCTATGCATTGTGTGACTTCATTTAGATAAAATTCTGGAAAAGACAAACTAAAGAGATGGTAAGAAGATCCATGACTGTCAGAATCGTGAGATGCAGTGAGATTGTTCTAGAATGGAAGAACTCTTCTCTATGGTACTATAAAGATGGATGCTTGATCCATGCATGTGCCAAAACCCATAGTACTTCACAGCACCAAGATGGAAGTGTTTGAAATCTTTTAAAAAATAATCTAAGAATTTGGGAAGTCCTCGGATGGACTGAAGAGTATGATGAAAAGAAGAAATCGAATGGTATTACAAATACAAGAGACCAATCTCACAGAAAGGAGTAAAGGGGAAAGTGCTGACCTAAATGGCTGCAGATGAGTGGGGTCCCTAAATCCAAAAGAAATTGGAGCTGTGAGTAAGCACCACACCTGGGGGTTGAAGTTCTTCCACAGGAAGGTGCAAGTGAGCAACTCTGCACATAGCACAGATTTATCATAAAATTAAATAATTAACAAGACTATCAAGGACACTCAAGGTTGGGTTTCTGTTGGCACAGAAGGTCATAGTCATGCAAGAGGAGGGAGCTATGGAAGGATCCATGTTCCTACAGAAGAGCCATGCAGACTTCAGTACAAGCCATGCCTGATGCTCTGCTGTTGCCATCTTAAAATTCTCACTAATTTTGAGCAAGGGACCCCAGATATCATTCTTCACTGGCCCCTGAAAATCATGAAGCCAGTCCTGCTCCTACCATCTAGGCTTTAAATGTTGGCATTTCCCAGAGTGCTTTCTGTGGAATTGTCTTTCCCACCCTTCCCCTTCCTTGTCCAAGCTTGGCCATGGCCACGATTCCAATGTAACTCAGTACCCTGACACCTCTCTCAGCTACAGCACTGCTGATGCACTGACCTGAATTCCTGTGTCTCCAGGGTTTTCTGACTTCCAAAATGTATCATATCTCCAAAAGAGCTCATGCTCTAATTCATCTGGCTAATAAGCCTCTTGCAAGATGTCTTATACACATAAAACCTTGAATCAAGCAAAAAGTACATATAACGGTAAATAAGTCCCAGAATTCCTTGGGGCCTTTTCCCTTTCCTACTTGCGTTCAGGTGTTGCTGGAGTTTCTAACTACATGTGAAAGTCCTCTGCATTTGGTCATAGTGCTCATGTTCACTATCCTCCATTGCTCTCCCCCAGCTTCCTGCCATGCAGCCATTTCAAAAATTCTTTCCAGAGTAACTGCACAAAAATTCAAATTGGATCACACCAATATCTTATTTAATACTGTGGGCTGACACCAAAGACAGATGACCTTCAAGCCTCTTGGAGACCCTGGGGCCTCCCACAGCCACCTGGTCCCTTCACCTGCCATCTCCACCACCAGTGTTCCCACCCTGCAAGCCTGCGCACTCCAGCTGGGATATTGCAGCATGGCTCAGAGGCTCCTGGGTCTGGAATGCTCTTATCCCTCCTCTCTTCCAAGAGTAGAGCCAAGAAAACAGAGCTGCAGCACCAAATTGCCCTGCTGGTCTTGTCCTCTTGCCTCTGCCTTCCCCCATTGTGATCTCCACCTATTCAGCTCTTTGTCTGGAAGCCCCTTGCGTCTCCAATGACTTGATGTTGACCTTCAACCCCAGTTCCTCCCGCTCTCCATCCTGACTCCCAGCTCTGCCTGTGACTCATGCCTGCCTGTGTGCTGTCCAGCTCCCACGCAGAAATTACTTCCTCCACAAAGCTGTCTCCAGTCCAGTTCAGACATTTGTTCAAAATTGCTTCTATCACATATGACAACTCTTATTATTTAGGGAAAAAATGTTTTCCTTCCTGTAGGACAAGTTTTCAAGGCAAGACAACGCTTGCTGAGGAAAGCTCGGTCTGGATCTCAACTTCTTTTCAAGTGCTCCGTGTAATACAGAACATGCTCCCCTGGCCTTGTGCCTCTCCCTCTCCCCAGTGATTTCCACTCTAGCTGTACTCTTCTATTACCACCATTTGCATATGTTTCAGTCTTTGTTACCTGGCCTAATTTCCTCAAGTGTTGTAACATTTGCAATGTAGTGCCAGTACCAGCACTTTTTTTTTTTTTCCGGAACCGGGGATTGAACTCAGGCCCTTGTGTGTGCCAGGGAAGCACTTATTCCACTGAGCCATCTCCCCAGCCCCTAGTACCAGCACTTTGATTGACATACACTTGATGCTAAATTCCTGAAAATGGATGAATGAGTGAATGAATGAATGAATGAATGAATCTTTTTAGTGAATGAATCTGTAAATGCATGAATGCATAGACTCCCTATTGTAAAGCTTTTGTCAGCTCTACCAGAATGTCTATAGTTTTAGGTCCAATAGTACATTTTTATAGCTCTGCTCAAGAAACATGACTTTAAACTAGAAGGTTTTCTTGCTATTGTAAGTCTCCCAATATCAGTCACCATGTATCCTTCATCTCTATGCTCAGCATGATACAAAGCTCAGAAGAAGTGTGCTCATTCTACCTAAAATAAAACGAGATGAATCTTATGCTAGTTCCATACCACTCAACCTTATTATGCTTCATTTCACAGATGCTAATCAATCACTACTTCATTCCAGATGTTTAGGAAGATGAACAGGGCACACGATTTCCCAGAGGGAGCTCACAGGCCCTTTAGGGAGACAGATGTATAATTGAACCACAGCAATACAAGATGGTCCATAGCAAAGGTGTGGTCCATGGACCAGCTGCACAGAAATTCCTGGGATGCCTCATTCAACAAAGATTTCCAGACTTGCCCTCATACTGAATCCATGGAAGGATTCTGGAACACTCCTCCACCCTCTTCCTGTCCTTTTCCAGTGTGTCCCACCCACCTCACTCCTCCTGCCCTCTAGTGGGGATGGAAGGTGAAATGCCTACAAATGTAGTAGGGTGGGAGCAATCATGGTCTGCACCTGCAAGCTCCTTGCTCTGACACAGCACATATCCCGTGTCCTATGATTCGGACAGGAAGTGCCAAAGAAAGCTTCCTAAGAAACGCTGCTATGTTTCAAAGGAGTCACTTTATTTTTCAAGGATAGCTTTTAAAAAAATGCCAAAACTGCTTAGCCTACTTGAAATAAAATCAGTAAATCAGTAAGAAGCTTTTGCAAAACAAAAGACTTGGGGTTCAATCTATTGGCATTGACTTCTGTAAATCCTGTCTTTCCTGAGGAAAACTAGACTGGAAAAGGAGCTTAAGTCTCTTTGTAAATGAGCAATATCATCTGTGATTAAACTGCTAGGAGAAACACACTCAGAACTGTGGGAAATTCTTGGCACATCTTTCCAAAGTTTCTGTTTGATGATTTACATGCCCAAAATGACACGTGTGGAGTAAACCACCTGAACGAGCCACAATAAGGGAACCATTAAGTAAATTGTAGGGTTGATATAATGGGCTTTATTATGCAAGCATTAGGAATCATTATTTTTGGAGAAGCCATGTCATTGGTCATCCAGTCTAGAATGAGTATGAGGGTAAGAGGGGAATCTCTAGAAGTCATGTCACCAGCACTCAGCAAAACCAATACCACTTTGGAAAAACATGGTACATGGTGAATGTGGGATTAATTACGTCCTCCCAAACCCACACATTGAAATCCTGCCTCTGGTATCTCAGAATGTGACCTTCCTTGGAAATGGTCATTGCAGAAGAAATTAGTTTGAATGAATGCATCCTGGAGAAAGTCATCCTTAATCTTAGACACAGAGGAGGACACATAGAGGAAACTACATGATTATGAAAGCAAAGATGCGGCACTATGTCTATAGTTTCCAGGATCAGTAGGCAACACCAGGAGCTAGAGACAGGCCAAAGGTGTTCTCCCTCAGAGTCTCAGAAGCAAACAGCCCCACCAACACCTTGGTCCCAGACTTCTAGTCTTTAGAACTTTAAGACAATAACATTCCATTGCTTAAACTGCCCATTGTGTGGTATTGTGTTTTGTGAGCCCTAGGAATAGTCATCGAAGTTAATGTATGTTAGAAAAACAAGAAAAATTAGGGGTGGCTAAAGTAGGGGACAGGGATGCTCAGTGAAACAGAAGGAGTTTGTGCACTCAGCTACTGCTGCGGGACATTGTGTTATTGTCATATGCGCTCCTCTTTCTTGCCTGGTCCCTCCCTTGAGAGCCTTGTCTTGATGGTGTCACCTTAGTCATGTGCCTTTCTGTGAAATGCAAATGGATGTCACATGTGCTGCTTAGAAGCTGGAACTTTATAGACGTGCTGTTGACCGCCTTCAGCCCTTGTTCAGAGGCCAGTATGTTCCAGAGAAGCTGCTTCTTTAGTCTGGATGCTTGGATGAAAATTCCCTGAAACAGAGCTGGAACTGACCTTGAGTGGGCCCATTCATCCGTGAGGAATTGGTCTTTACTAGTGTAATTCGCTAAAGTCACGTAGCCATTTGTTATGGTAGCAAAACCTAGTCTAAACGAACTAATTACACACACACTGAGCAAATACCAGGTGCCATGCCAGGAATGAAATAATACGCTGCAGACTCACCCTGATAGCAAGGAGCTAGCATTGAGTTGTACTTTATTTGCCTTTAAAATATGAAGAGTTTTGAGCACAAATGTGCTCTAGTTTTTGTAACACCTGCGAGTAAATGTTAAATGGTATTATTTCAATTGGTTTTGCTATAGCAAAAATCTTTAAAAGCATTCATATTCAAAACAGTTCTTGGACTCTTGAATTACATGTACAGTTATAAAGTTTGGCAATTAAAATTTTATGGGTTGGGGGAAAAACTCTTCTGAAAAATAAACCTAAGTCAATTATTCAGTTATTTAATTCTCATTTGGAAAATGAGATATTCAGACACTATTAAGTTATATTAGGAGGGGAAAAACCACTTCTGTGAAAGTCAAATTTATTTCATTTACTGCAAGAGAATATTAATTACAAGGAACAAGCTTTGAAAGCAACCAGATTTGTCAAACGCAAGGAAGGTCCTCCCTGGGAAACGCTCTGCAGCAGCAGATCGGACAAGGAATGGGTGGCAGGAGGCTGCAGTACAGGGCTGCCTAGTGGTAGCAAGGTTGTGGCCTAGAGTTGGCATTGTAAAGCAAAAATTGCATGATGTCAAAATCATCCTTGAAAGGCCCTTAAACAGCCCTCAAATTGTCCAGATCTAAGCCTTTAGAAGTTCAAAAGCCAAGAATGAATGCTTTTTATTTCTCTGGGGCAGTGAAAGCCAAGGTCTAATTTGAAAGGGCAAAGGACAGTGGAGAATATAAAGGTCTCTACCTTTCCCATCCATCATCTCTTGGCCTGCGGTCCTCTCTCTGGGTGACTCTTCCACTGGCCCTTCTGCCTTGCCCGTCCTAGCTACAGCCAGTGCATGTACCAAAGTCAAATGAGTCACACATGCCCATTAAGCAGTTGGTTTTAATCCTGTGAAGGGACATGCATAGGGGTTATGTAACTGTTCCGTGTTAGATGTCAGGGGAAAGAGCTATTTCACAGAAGTGGGGAAGACTGAAATATAAAAAGGTAACGTAAGTGCAGCGGGGTCCAGTCTAGGAAAGAGCTAGGGTAGGCATACAATGCTGTAAACAGTTCTCCAGCTGTGGCTGCACCTTGGAACCACATGAGCTTTCAAAGATCTCAGTATCCACAGCACACCCCAGATGCACCCCAGCGGCCAAGGATGTGAGAGTCTGGGCTGTACCCAGATATCAGCACAGCCAAAAGCCCCTCAAGTGACTCCACATCCGGCCCAGGTTGAGAGCCAGGCTGGGCTTTCAGGAAGTGCAGCAGTGCTACTGTGCAGGGTGGGTAGGAGCCTGGGGAAACTGAGCTTCCAGGCTAAAGGCTACCCAGTATTAGAGTTTCCCCCATACCAAGTGCTTTCTTTGCTTGTGCTTTGAAGAGAGCACCAGCATAATTAAAAGAAAACCAAGCTGCTTGAGTTGAATCAATACGCACATAGCACACGGGTTCACATCAACATCAGCGTGTTGACACCTCTTCATCTTGCTGTTGAACGCTCCTGGCTTTTTAAGAGCAGAAGTATTAATGGATTCTATCTGATGACGATTCACTCTATAGTTCCAACAACAGAATGAAAGCATTTTCCTTTCAGAAATCTGCCCCTCGCATTGCGCCACACCCCTGCCGCTGCAGCCACACGCCCGTCTACAAAGGCAATGGGTACTCTCGAGGTACAAAGCACTTCCTTTAGGGGAGCCGTTGTCCAGGTGTCCACGCCGATGAAGGGTGCTCTTTTAAGATGAAGAAAATTGATTTTGTTGTGGTTGTCGCACAAAGGTTGATATCTTCAAAGGCTCCAGATAAGAAGAAGCTCCGCGCAGCTGAGAAGCGCCTAATAGGACGCGATCGAATCTTCCCCACCTGCCGCCCGGGCTTGCCTTCTGCCTCTCCGCGACGCACAGCCAGGCTTTGACAGCCCTTGCTTCACTGAGGGAGTCTCCCCCAGCCTCCTTGCATAAATCTTAGGCTGCTTTATTCCTTCTTCATTCAGCACAGATATTTTTATGGCCGTAATATATTTATACTGATTCAGAGACTTGCTGTCAAATAGATAGACACGTTTCCGATCCGGAAGGCAGCCGCGCCCTACTTCTGACAATGCAAGATGAAGCTTAAAGCCCGCTAGGCAGCCCACAGTTCACTTGAAAGAAACCATTTCTGAGAAATCACATAAAGGTGTCGCAATGACTACGGTGGAGTTTTCCTTTCCATTTTCAGCTGAAAGACAGGATGTCAGGACGCATGACGTCAGGGCACTGTGGCTTCTTCAAAATACCGCTCCATCGGGTTTCTTGTTGTCTCATTCTGGTTCCCCAAATTGTACCTCAGTTGACTTTGGAGACTAGCTTGAGTCTCTTTTATTACTTTTTAATAGGTAATGGCCACACAGCTCGTATAATTATCAGTACTGTGACTCCAGTGAACCTTGCAGAGGATAGGAAGTACACAACAGCGGGCCTTCTCAGCTGGTTGCTGGCGTAGAACAAGCAGGATCCGCGGCCCTGGAATGTTGCCTGCGCACCCGCTGGGCAGCGGGCAGCAGCTGTGGAAGATCGAGGGTCCTGTAATTTGGGATGTGTTTCTATCTTGGCCGATTGGATGAGTCAGAAAGATTTTGGAAACATCTTTAGGCTAACCCAATTTACATTATAGTTACATTTTAATTGCATTTTAAAGTCTAAATGCAGTTGATTGTGAAAACTGTGTCACACCATTTAAGGGAACTAGAGCGGTTCTTTTTATGGAAATGCAAGAAGGCCCAGCTGGAAAATATCACACCGCGTAAGCAGTGAGGAGCGAGCTGGGGCCCCCCAGCCCACACGCTCAGCGCCACAGGGCAGCCTCGGGTTCTCTCCGCAGGCCTTGAGCTGCTGGTTCCAGGGGTGCCGTCCAGAGGAGGGCCCTTCTCAAAGACAGGAGCTCACACGCTCTGTGGAAGCCGACTGTGACCCGCATCCTCGCTCCTCATTTTCAAGAAAAATGTCTCCCTCTTAGTCCCTGCTTGCTGCTTCTCCAGCAACCCCTTGGTCTCCGCACCCCGGCCCTCCCGCTCTCTCACGGCGCAGCCACCTCTCCCTCTGCGTTCTGGATGCGCCTTGGCCCTGGAATAGCCTGATGCTGGGCTTCGGTGAGGCTCCTCTGCATCACTTCTTTCTTTGCTTTGCTCACTTTTCTTGGAAAATCCCATTTATTCTCAGAGCCCTCGTTACTGCCTGTATATTAATAATTCACAGGCCCGAATCTCATCCTTTACCTCTCAGTTGAATTTCAATTCTGTTTTTCACTCTCAATCCCTAGACAGTCAGATACCTTGAACTTGATGCGCTCCTAGTTTATTCTTTGTCTTCTCTTTCATGTCTTGCTGTCTGTTTTCTATCTTGGTAAAATCTCCCATTTGCCCAAAGTAGAAGACTGAAAATAATCTGGCTGTTAAAAATACCCTGGAAAAAAATAGACCATTCATCAGTTTGCTGATTCTGTATCTCTAAGCAACACTGTGAATTTCTGTGACTCTCGTGGAATTAAATTTATTCCATGCTTTTTAAAATAAAGCCAATGAAAGGCCCAAGCCATCACTGCCAAGCCTGCACCCCTCTGAAGCTGCTGAACACAGATGTATTGTGACAAATCATGTCTTCATATTTTGCAGATTCGTTCTGCACACTTAGTGGCTTCAGTGGGTTCTCTACTGAGGGGTTTATGATTTTGTGACGAAGGGCTAAGGTCTGTGTGAAAAAGAGAGCCAAATGGGGTGGAGAGGCCAACTGGGCAGAGAGTGGAGATAGAGGCCTGAGCCACTCCCCAAGGATTGTTGAGCAGATATTGACACCGAGGATCCATGACAGAAGTGAGGGGTACAGGGGCCACTAAAAAGAATGTCAACAAATTTCTTCACCAAACATGTGTGGTGTGGACACAGTCACTATACTGACACAGTGGGACAGCGGGCACGTGGCCCTGCGGTGGGAGAGGCTGGAGTGGCGTTTGTACTGCTTGTGTCGCGTGCCTTAGCGCAGGATACTAGATGTGCCCTAATTCAAACGATCACATCCAAAATAAAGCTATAGTTAAAAATTATTTGGAAGAAAACGATGCATGAGCAAGGGTTCCTCACTTCTCGCAAACGTGCCGCTCTGGTGGGGGCATCAACTGTGGAGGAGGCTGGTGGGGTGGGGGGCACACAGGAGATCTCCCGCCTTCCTCTCTGTTTCACTTTGGACCCCAAAGTGCTCCTTAAAAATACAATCAAAAAATGAGTCTGATTAGTGTGGTTTCCTAGCAGGTAGCAGCTGGAGTTCTGGTTGTCATAGGGACACGTGGAGAGCAGCGAGGCGAAGGGGGAGAGCTGTTTGCTCAGAACGGCAATCTTCCCTTTTTTTGAATGTCAGCCAAAAATAATCTGACCCAAGACTAGACGAAGGGACTAGATCAGAGGCCATGTTTAGCATATGGTCAGTGTGGCACTTGGGTGGCCTTTCCAACAGCCACCTCTACAGTGATCTCCACCTCTTACAATCCTACAACCACTCCAGTTGCTTTCCGTGATGCGACTTCTGATCTAAAGGGGAAAAAAGAAGGAGAATATTTTATAAATATCAATTTTCAAATATCTGTGGCCTGCCGGCATTAACTGATGAGCTCAGAAATGCGGGGAAACCTCCCTCCCTGCGCAGCAACTGTAACCATGGCAACCTGCACTTTAAAGGAAGGTGGAGATGTTCTTAAGCACAAGGTGAGAAAAACAGTTTCTATACAAATGTTTTCCCGAGACCTCATGTTTAATTCCACCAGGACCCTGGTTTTCCTTTCCTGGGATTTGAGGCACTGCCACGAGTTTTCCATGTCGGAGGAGAATCAGGCAGCCCAGAGCCATCACAAAGCAGAGACCCTCGCCTCTGCTCCGCTAACGAGATGCGTTTCTTGCCCTAAGCCTTGACATCAGCATGCCACTCTTCCTCATCTATTACACATGAGAAAGACCAGCTGCTCTTTGTAGGCTTCTGAATCTTTGACTTCTTTTCTCCCCACGTGATTTTCTAAGGCTATATTGGACCACCGCACATGGTGCAACAAATTAGTTAAGAGCCCGGGTTTCCAGGGTGACGTGTTAATATCTCTAGAAAGAACTGGATTTGAGTAGCAGACAGAAACCAATCATGGAGTCACATTCAGAATTTGAACACTGCACTTTTATGTTTAAGAAATTATCCCGTAAATAAATGAGGGGGTATCTCCGTGCTGACTGGCCAGAACACACTCTGGTTGTTTTAAATAAACAATTCAAGTTCTGTTGGAACTGGGTATAGAGGTAGGTGACAGCCTGACTCCTGTTAGCTATTTGGCAACAGGAGCCATATGTAGTTCAAAGAGTATAGACTCTCGCTAGACAAACGTGAGCCTTGTGGCCTCGCCGTTCTGTCTGCCACTCAGTCACATGTCCTCTCTCATCAACAGCTCCTGCCATTCACAAACCGCATCTCCTCAAGCACTGCCCCCTCCTCACCTAACTCTACATGGGTCTGCGTACTCATAGACTTAACAGGGCCACCCTCCCCCAATCTCATCTGCAGTCCTTCTTTCTTGATCATTCATCTCTTTCGCACTAACAATGTAGCTCTCCCCAACTAATTACATTGATCAACAACAACAAATTCCTACTCTAAAAATCTGTAAAACAAGAGCTTCCAAACCTGACATGGAAGGGCTGGCGAGATAGCTCAGCAGACTAAATGCCTGCTTAGATAAGCTCAGGGACTGGGGTTCGTTCCTTGGCACCACATGCTACCCCCTATCCCCCCAACCCCAGGCACACTGAGTCAACCACCAAGCCTGGGCATGGTGGCACATGCCTATAATCCCAGTGTTGGGGAGACTGAAAACAGGAAGATCACTGTGAGTCCGAACCGCCTAGTGAGATGAGCAGGCTTTCTTCTGTACTGAGGAGCCCATGTTTTCTATGGATGCCAATTTCTCTTTCCCATTTTCTCAGTTTTAATTCAAAAATGAGGAAAGTCAGCAAGCCCTCTTTTGTTCGGGGATTAGATCTGTTTTGCAAGGAATTAAATGAAAACAAGCCAAACACAAACCATATCTCAGACATGACATTTACATACGCTGGGCCTCTTTACCCCTCAGATCATGAAATCCTGCGCTTCTTACGAGTAATAGGAAGCGCTGCCTTCCCGGCCGTCCTGGCTGTCATCACTGTGTGAGAAGCACTAGGGCTCCCCACGCTCTGCCTCTTGTCCTTCTCAGGCACATGGTAATACCCCATTTCCAGCCCACGCACACCCTTTCTACTCCCCTTCCCCTGCTGTGGGGGGCTGGCTGTGTTTCGGAAGGCTGCAGCCTTTAGCTCTCTGTACCACAAATCTCCAGCCCCCCGAGTTCTCAAAATGAATGAGAGATAAGCAAACGCTATTACCATGCTGAGATTCAGCTTTGTTTTATTCTTTTTTTTTTTCCTCTGTAATGTAGTCCAGTGACCTTCACTGAAACACTTTCTCCTCTTTCGCTGCACCTTTCTCTTCCTCCCCCGTCCTCCCCCACCACCCCAATAATCATATTTATTAATTATAGCTAGAGAGTTTAGCATAAGCTAAACACAATCCTAAGCATTCTGCAAACATTGGTTAATTTAGTAATCATACAAAAAGTGTAAAGGAGACACAGTCATTGTGTATTTATAGTCATACAGCCAGGGACAGAGAGACAGGAAAGAGAACCCATCGACCTGACCCCAAAGCCCAAGCTTTTAACAAACACTGGAGAGCAGGCTAAGTGCCAGGGAAGTGCTTTAGATTCTTATCACAATAAGCTTCTGCCAGCCCTAATAAGCAGGCACTGTTAGCTTCACTCCCCAGTGCCAACACTGGGGCTGAGAGATTAGATGTACGGTCCAAGTCACACAGGTGGTAGAGACAGGTCTCTCTAGAGTTTTAAAAATAATTTTTGTTTAGTATTTCTTGTGCTCAAACCAGAGTGTCTGAGCAGTGATTTTTGTATCTTTGAGTCAGGAACATCCAGAAGCCTAGAACATAGAGTAGGGCATTTAGCTGAGGAGCTCGAGGTCCCAGAAGTCTGAATCGCAGCTCCAGCCTTAGATGGCACCCCTACCATGCACTGCTGCACGGCTCCGGGTAAGTTACTGAGCCTCTCTCTCTGCAAGGTAGAGTGGGTGAGCTCACCCTGGGAAAGCATATAATTTGGTGTTGTATACCAAACAGTGGCAAAGGAGTGCTGTCAGGAAAGGTTCGCTGACAGCTCTGATCTAAAGGTCAATGACGGATATCCCAGCACTTGACTCCCAGCTCCCTAACATCTAGGCTGAGCCCTTGGTCACTTCTCCCCATAAGATGCAGCGTGGGGCCACATACTGTGATGCGTTGTGCTCCCCCACACCTCTCTGGCTACAGGTGGGGTTGCGCTGGTGGCTCCAGCCCCTGGAGCTCTATGAGCTGACCCCTGTCCTTTGCTGGACAGTCTACAATGACTACTGAAGGACCAGCAAGCTAGCGGGTGGGATTGAGGGTCTGATGATTGACCAGATTAGGGCGTCATGGTGACACTGCCTGGGAGCCGCGAGATGTGGGCTGTGGGCTTCTGGAAGAACCCAGTGAGCTGTGGAGTAAGGGCTCATTCCAGTTTTGCTAAGCAAGGGGAAAGCCACTTTTTTTTTTTTTGCCTTTGTGTTTCTGGGATGAGCTGGTGTCACCTTCCCCCTTCTGTAGGTGTAGCAGAAGCTGGACTCAGAAGCAAACTGCAATGAACAACTCAAATCCTAGTGGAGATGGAAATGGATGGTTACTCTCTGCGACAGAGACCACCAAGTACCAGCTCAATTTATTAAATGCCTACGCTATATAGAACTACACAAGGCTTTATATACAGAGTGAAGTCCTTTTCAAGTTACTAGTAGAACATTTTATAGATGAAAACACTGAAGCCCAGAGAGTTTGAGCTGCTTGCCACAGAATTGCTAGGCAAAAATGTGGCGGAGCTAGAGACCGTGCCCAGGCAGTCTGGGTCCAAAGCCTTGAGCTGGCCAGCACACCCTCTGCCTGCTGCCAAATTGGCAGCGTGGTCCATGCTATGGCCTGGAAGAATTTCAGGAAATTTAGAGGAGGATTGGGTTCCAAGAATGGTCAAGTCCAGCAACATATTACGAGCAGCAGGTGGGATGCCTGTTTCCTCTAGAGATGCAAAGAACCCCATACTAATCTCAGTCTTCTAAGGCACCCTTCAAAAAGGAATTCTGTGGGGAAAACAGTGGAGCGTGCTGCCGACGCCCACCCGCAAGCTGTAGCAGGTGCGGTGGTGAGCAGTGGACACTCTCGGAAGTGCTGCGGTGAGGAGGAGAAAGAGCTTGGTGCTGAGAACATCCCTGCTCATTCACTCTGCCCACAGGGCAGCTGCCACGGGGCTACGCGGGAGGGGGTGGGGTGGAGGGATGGTGCTAGGCCGAGGCGCTCAGCTCAGGCCCAAGGGAGACCGTTGCTGGGGAAGATGCCGTGACCCAGAAGGGGAGGGATGGTAGGAGGCTAGTGACGTCCAGGCTGAGGGTGGAGAGACCTTGAGTTAGTGCTTTAAACCAAGAAAGGAAGGAAGGATCAGAGCAAATATTAGCAGTGGGGCTAAGTTTAAAAAGAATACAAGTAAAGCTAGCTTGCAGCAAGGCTAAGAAGTGAGCATTGCCTGCCAGTTTGACCTTGAAATAGAAATTAAAGAACTGGAGTCAAGGACAGATGGCAGAAGTAGAAATGAGGGTGTTTGGATCCTGTCTCCTCCTCTTCCTGGAAGGGTGGGGGCAAGACCGAGCAGTAAAGGGAGTGCTCACAAGAGCCCCCAGCGTGCCCTCTCGGTAAGATGCAACAGAGAAGCCCAAAGGCCGCCCTGCCAGGAGCAGGGAGGGCCTCCGAGTGACCTCCGAAGTGGACAGCAAGCTGGAGAGCCCTATGTTCAGTGCTGGGAACTGAATCTCGACCTTCACACTGAGCTCTATCCCACCCCACCCCTGTTGTTCTTTGAAAATAGGTCTCACAAAGCCACCAAGGTGCGCAGGTTGGACTTGACCTAGTGACTCTTCTGCTGCAGCCTCCCAGTGCTGGAATGACAGTTACCTGTCACTGTGGCCAGCTGAAAGAGGTTTTTCTCATTTTTATTTTTTAAGTGTAACAGTGAAGATTGAGATATGCATTATCTACAGGAAGCTGGAAAGTCCCTCAGCCAGAGAGCCTTTGCCATTAGAGCGGGCAGTGATGCTGACAGTGTCAAGATGCTGACTGGATCTTAAACTATTTGGAACAAGACGAGGTCTCTGGCACTCCAGTCTGTAGCAGCTGAGCCCCAGCATTGCGGAGGGGATCCTGCTGCTGGGGAGCAGCAGCCTAGTGCCCACCCGCACACTGCGGAGTGGAGAGCCAGCCCCAACTGTTCGTGGAAGGCCCCAGGACAGACACACAGGACCCAGCAGAAGGGAGAGGGGGCCTCGAGTGGAAGTGGGTTTGAGGACCTGTCGGCCTTGGGTGGAACTGTAATAGGGCCTGGATGGGAAGGGGGAGAGGTGAAGCGCATCTCCAAGGCTATCAAGTCAGCGGTAATTAACCTCTTGGCTCTCCCCTCCCCTTCTCCCCAGGTCAGATTTTGATTATCCCAGAAATATGGAAACTTCAAGAAAGGGTGAGGAGCATGGGCTCTCTGAGCTGGCTTCTGCTGACATGCCGTTTGATCAATTTATGTGGCTGGGCAGGCAGTTCAGAGAGAACATAGATGGTGTGCCTGCCTGCCGCATTTCCATAGTTAATATGTTCAGGAGCAGGATCATCAAGCACCCTGTGTTTAGACCCAACTTTGTGTCTTTTGAAATTCACATTCAACTTTATGTTGATAAAGAAAAAAAATTCTGATTCAGATTTTTTTAAAAAGCCCATTGGGCATCAAATAGCTTTTACAAAATGAGATATTCTTAGCCTTGCTGAGCAGTAACCCAGCACTGCTGCCACTCACAGAAGCAGTTTACAGGACTGCACACCACCCAAATAGGTGAAAAAAGCAGAGCAGTTGCCTCTTGCACCCCCTAATTAGCTCCCCAAGATTTTACAAATGAAGCAGCTGGAGTGTTATATTTGAAAATGCCTCTGCTTGCTGCATTGTAACTTCAAAAAGTGGAAATTCACATGAAAATGAATGTGCCGCGTAAGAAAACACAGCGGACACCACGTCGCGTTTTAATAGTCCCAGTCAGGTGTTACGAGTATTTTAACTCAGTTATTGGCGATTGTGTTTACAATGGCGCGTCCGTGTTATTTACTTGGCTTTGTGTGGGTACAAGATTCTTGTCTGTAAGTGAAATGTGGATGAATAGAAAGGGGGCAAAAAGCGCCCTGAGATGGAGGGCCTGAACACCACTGTGCCTTTGTCCTTGAGCTTGACCTTGTAGGTGTTTTGCTGAAGCTCGTGGGGCTCCGCTCGCCTCACCCCCCAGCCTCGGCTCCTCCAGGTGCGGCCAGCTGCTTCAGGCCCCGCCTTCTCGCCCGCTACTCTGTTTTCAGATTTGCTCTCCCTCCCTGGCTTTGCTGGACATTAAGCACCCGCTAATGTCATCTTAAAAAGAATTCTGCGCAAGCGCCTCTGCCGCCTTGGCCCAAAGCTAATGCAGGAGTAGCTGATTCATGAATGCATCTCAGGTAACGGCATCAAATTTGCTTCTCCAAGATGCTGACTCCAAAGTTGTATTTCAGATTAAATCATCCTGATTGTAAAAGTAAAGCAGGCTTGTTGATAGTTAATAAATGTATAAAAAAATAAAATAAGCTTGAAATTTCACCAGACATTGATAGCTTCTGATAATGTTTTGGAAATTTTGGTTTCTATTACTTTTCTCTCCGTAGAAGTATCCTTAAATGCATATTTTTAAATGCATGTCTTACATATTTACATATGCATTTACATATGTATTTGCATATTGAGGGTCAATTAATGTATTAAGATATTATATTCCTCCTTTGAAAATTTTGTAGATTATTGTGAGGCAGTGGTCTCTTTGTTAACTTCTTGCAACTCATGGTACTAACTGTCCACATACAAAAAAATTTTTTGAAATACTATTTTAGAGGCCAGAAAGATGGCTCAGTAGAATAAGCGCTTTCCTAGCAAGC
>NDGN011361762.1:0-11804 GCA_002564285.1 Tympanoctomys barrerae | reverse complement strand
TTTTTTTTTTTGAAGACTTATCACCGGCCGCACCAATTCACGAGGGAATGTATACCTTTCTCACCCAACTATAATAATGATATTTTATTCCTAAGAAAATTACTTCTGTGCAACAAAATCTAAGGTGTTGATGTTGCTTTTGACTTTTTGAATTGTAGCCACCAGTCTACGTCCATCTAGTATTTTAATTCATTCTGAGTCTGCAGAATGAATAGTAGAAGTATATACAATTCTTCTACTCACTTGCAGAAATCTTTTAAGGTCTCTCCAACATATAACTCAAAGCTCACCACTAAAAATCCAAAGAAACATTATTCTCACAGTTTTCCAATGGAAAAATAGTACCAGGGGGCCAGCAAGGTAGCACAGTGTTGTAAAGCACCTGCTTGGGCAAGCTTAGCCAAGCACAGGGACCGCAGCTTGACCCCGGCACCACAAGCCACACCAGTCCCACCAGCAGGGTGAGCTACGCTGGCCACAGAAAACAAAAAAAGAGGGAAAAAGTACTAGGATTAGAGGAATGTGATTCTCAGTTGGAGACCATGCATGCATTATTTCACAAGTTAATTACCATGATTAAGCCTCACTTCTCTCATCAAAGAAATAAAGTTAAAAATAGTATTTTATCATCAGGATTGTACGCAGTATACAAGGATGTCCTGAGCTCTTTACCATTACTTTTGGTATAGGAAAGAGAAACTCCCAAGCTGCTGGATGTCCAATATGAGTTCTTATGCTCTAAAATCAAACCATGAATTCTAGAGATAAGAGAATAAAAGCAGAATATATTTACTGGGTATACATATGTTATTTTTCACTATAAAATGGTGCTTTATTTTTATCCCCCTTTTATGTTTCGTTTCATCAGAGCTGGGTGTTCCATTGCTGTTAGAGGAACTGTATTAGAAGTCTATAAAGAACCTTTTCATGCTTGATGCCAGTTCAAATATTATATGTACTTGAATTCAGCAAAATAACCCAACATAGAATATATATGGATATACAAAATAGTTAGGATAGATATATCCTACTTTCTTAGTTCAGTGAGAAGAAAGATTTGTACTAATGTTGTTTAGATGAGATGCTATGTCTGCATCTTCTCCTCTGAATAACCACTATGAAGACAATAATATGTACTGGATTCATTATTGTAACTGTCCTACTAACCTGTTTTGAAACTGTTTCATTGTTATTTTATTTTCTCATTAAAATGAATTAAAAAGAAGAATATATTCACTGGGGAAATTTACTTGTCTGAATGAGACAGAAGTGGTCTGCGTGGATTGCCAAGGAAACTGCCTTTTCTAGGGATTTTTGAGGAGCAAAACAATGAGGTAAGGTGGGTGCAAAGTGGGGGAAATTACAGGTGGGCATAAGGTGGGACAAAACTATTGTCAACTAATAAAATTATGCACATAATTGCTCAGGTAATTTCAATTATGTGGGACTCAGCTGAGGAAGAAAGTAATGTAGCAAGCAGGCATAAAATAGAACAGGAGCTTTTCCTGGAGAAGTTCAGTCAATGGCTCTTCCTGGCTTCACCAAATTAGTTGATACCTATTTAGAATATCAATCCCTGATGTCTGTTCTTAGGGGAAGTATTTGGGTGCATTTGTTTGATCTTTGGTCTTGAGGTCTGGTGCTAAGGGGAGGTGTCTGTCTCCCCCACTGCCCCACTGTATCTTATCTTTTGTGCTGGCTCATTTGAGGGCCTAGCGCTGTCGGAGTGCCTGTAATATTTCTACCTAACTTAGCTGTCTGTAACATTATGTTAAGATGAGTGAAGTTATCTTCTCAGAACACGACTTATAAATGACAGAACAGACATTCAAATCCTACCCTTTTCTACCACAAACCTGATCTCTGATTTAAATCCATGAAGTACAAGTTAGAGTCCCACCTGAAATTGTATGTAAAATCAAACAGAATATAATGGCACATAATGGATTGAGCAACATTATTCAGTTAACAACTGATAGCTTAATTATTCATAAGTTCCTCCCCAGCTGACAACTAACTGGAAAAGAAAAACAATAGCAAATAGAATATCTATATTACCATTAAGAAACAGGCTTGCGAGTTTGAGAATACAAGAATGAGGAAAAAGCATGAATAAAATGGATGTAGAAAGGTGATAAGTAAAAATAGTTTTGTTCTCACCCTATAATTGCATGGATGGCAAGCCCTAGAAATCAGGGATCTGGAAAGCCCCGAGGAACCGTCCTAACAGCCTGCTGTGTGGCTCTGTCCCTTCTCTTCACTAGAGCTTCATTTACACCTGAACAGGCACAAGGCCTTTCACTAAGAATTTCTATCTATTCTATTTACCAAAAAAGACTCTACGTCTCTCACACCTGACTTTCTCACTGATAAAGATGAAAGTCTCTGATGGACCTGATTATTGAAAAGGACTCTGGGAAACTCAGCTCCTCTTGTTGCTACTGAAGCTATGCTAAATGATGGCTTTTACTGGGCTGTTTTTTATCTCAGCTACCAGAGTGCAACATATCATAAGATGCATATGAACACTTGAGGTTATTGAAAATGTAATCACCATTCTCTCGCCTCTGGCTTCCCACAGGAGCTGTGCACAGCAACGCTGCCTCTGGGCAGCAGACATGCATCTCAAGGAAAGGCTTAAAAATAGTTGTATTTATGTAAAGTTATTAGAGCTCATTTCATTTGCTTCTGAAATAACATCCATTTCATATCTTCCTCACTTCTGGTAGCTCAGAGTACAAATTAATTCCCTGTGGATAAGGGTTGATGTTATTTAACACTGAGAACTTATTAATAAATCACACTAGGATATATGATTAATTATTTAGCCCATTTGGGGGGCAATAAAATCATCTACCTTTAAATGACCTTTGGAGAGATTTGAATATAAGCCAAGTTTTTAATGGGCCTCAGTATTAGCTGCAATTATTTAAAAGTCCTAATTTTTCAATATCTTACAAGTAAAAGGATTTTTATTCTTAATATTTTACAAATATATGATGTAATGATCTGGCTTAGTTGTCATAGAGAGGATGAGAAAGACAGAGAGGCAGAGACAGAGATAGAGACAGAAACAGAGAGATAGAGACAGAGACAGAAAAACAGAGACAGAGACAAGAAACTTGAATGATTGAGAATCTGGAATGATAGCGCACCAGTTTTTTTTTTTTATTGTACTCCTAATGTTGTCATCTATGATTCATACTTTCTCTTCATTGGTTGCTGGATTTATCCAGGCAAGTAAGATGAAATGGGTGTGCAAATGTCATTTCAATGATATGCGTGATTCTTGTGTTTACTGTTTTTAAAACTGCAGTACTCTGCACTCACTGTATGTAATTGCCCAAGCAAAGACTATAATTCTGCAAATGAGAAAAACTTCTGATTTCATTTGCCTGTTGCCCTACATTCTTAGGAAAATATTGTCCTGAATTCCTCTACCCTCTTCTACCCTAAAATCTAATTTCTACACTGAGCCACTGTTAGATACTGAAAGATTCCAGGGTAGCCAAGACTTCCTGGAGAAATTAAACACAGACAGATACCTTGGGTCACTGTTGAGTATTTTCTCAGGCTTAATCAGAAGAACTAAAATAAATAAGAGTTTTAAAATGTAAATAGCTCAAAAAATGAGTTATGAAATATAATCGTCTGTACTGACAATAGTGTACTGTACTTACTACTTAATCCTCTCTATTGCTGCAAAGTGGATTTCTGCCCTCCTTTTTGTTTGAAGAGAAGTTGAGCAAACTCTCCAGGAGAAAAGGTTCCTGTCCACAAGCTAACCCAGCTAACCTCTGCTGTTGCAAAAACCAAGGTTAGGTCTCTGGAACACCAAACCCAGTTTCTGTCCATGTCTTATTTATTAGCTTTATGTTTTTAGGAGCTAAAGGAAGAAACACATATTCATCAAGTAGCTTTATTACAGGTGAAATAAGTAAGTGAAAAAAAAAACATTTGTGGAAGTGTGGCTAGGGTTAGATTACAACATGTATATTATTTCCTTGCATAGAAACTTAATGTCTTTTATTATATTTTTTGTTGCCCTCTCAGGAGTTGCTTGGTGCAGTTTAATTAATAACTTAACTTTTAACCATTTGACTTGAATTAATTCCAGCTTAACTTTAATTGCATATAAAAGCTCTTTTTTATATAATACTGTCCCTGCCCCACCTTTGTTCAGGAATACTACTGTTATATTGATATGGATATTTTCCATCATTATAGATTGGTAACTACTTTATGTAGTTTGCTTTCAAATCTGATAGACCATTATACAAAAAAGTATAAAATATTTTGAGCAATTGCACTTTACTTACATAATTACTTTGATGGTGTTCTTCATTCCATCATGAGGATTCAAGCTGGGGGCTAGGGTCCTTTCAGCTCCACCTCAAGAACTCATTTTAATCTTTGCCATTAAGTAGATTCACAACTTACACATTACTTCAGGGTTTTTTTTTTTTTCCAGAAAGCTCTTGAATTTATTGTGGATTCTTAAAACATTGAATAAAATTTTAATCTGACATTTGCTTTTTTCCTTTCAACACTTTGAAGAGGTCATTCTGCATCTTTCTTGTGTCTTTTTCTGAGAGAAATTACCCACTAAACTCACCAAGAAAATTGCTGTGTGATGTCACTTCTTTCATGTTGTTTTCATAACGTTCTCTTTCTAGGCTTTGATTGTGCTTTGTTTGATTATGCCTATTTATATAGATACCTCATTGACCTTACACTGTTTGGAGTATTATGGACTTCTTTGATATGGAATAATATTTTTATCAAATTTAAAGATTGCTTCTAATCATTCTTTGTGTCCTCTCTTCATGAACCCCACTTTGTGTATGTCAGTTCATTTGATGATGTTCTCATCTCCAAAGCTCTTTCTTGGTCATTTTTTAATTCGCTTTCTATTCTTCAGAGTAGCTGATTTCAGTTAACATACCTTCAAATTCACTGAATATTTCTGCTTCATCAATTTGATAGGTGAATAACTCTAGTAATTTACTATTTCATTTTTGTGTTGTAGTTTGCATTTTTGTTTTCTGCTTTTTCATAATGATACTGGTATTATTTATTTTATTGATACTTTATGTTTTTAAACATATTTATTTTTAATTTCTTATTAGTATTTATGCAAATTTTTCTTTAATTATTTGCATGTCAAGATAACTCTGCAGTTTCTCCAAGGTTTTGGCTATTTTATGAAGAAATTTTGTTGATAGATTTTCCTTCCCACATACAATCCAAAGTTTTTAGTATTTTGTTTTGCATGTAGCATAATCTTTTTTGAAAATTCAATTTTTAAAATATAATATATTGCTATGCTGACACTCCCCCAGGGTTCACTGAGACAGTGATTAAGACTCGGTGTGCTGGAGTCTGCTTGTAATCCCAGAGCTTGGGAAGCTTAGAACAGAAGCATCACTACGAGTCTGATCTGTGAAGTGAGACCCTGTAGACCTGTACTAATACATAAAAAATATTATAATGAACATGCAAATTAAATTATTCTCTCAAGAAGTTGTTTCTGCTGCTATGTGTTATTGGTATTTTGGATGGTATTTTCATGTTCAGTGACTTTTTAGGATCATTTTTCCTAATGTCTGCATTCTAAGACAGGTGGATCAGTTGAAATCTCTGTTCATCAGTGAATGATCCCAACTTTGCTGAGCTTTTTACACACTTTGACACATCTCTTCTCCTGTGATCTAGACAGTTTACACATCCACTTTAGCTTTCAGTTCTTGCTTGTAAGGAAATTCAGGCTCACTGAAAAGTGAGAGCCTGCATCTTGACTCTTCTGGGCATTTACACCGCTCTACACAAGTGTGTTGAGTCCTCCAGATTATTAATGGTATTCTATATATTTTATAGCTCCTATAGACATGCCATCTCCTAGATTCCTGATTTCCACTTCAAGCCTTTTGGCCTACACTTTCATTTTCTGTAATCCAAGACCCCCTTGAGCTATCAGGTTAAGACATTAGAAATTATTTACAAATATTCCAGAGGAAAGCTTTTCATGCCCTGATAAAGATCCAAATCAGTAAAGATAAGGACAGCCTTGAGAGCATGCTCTTGCCGTGGCCAATAGACAGGGAGAATACCAGACAGATGGAACAGTGCCAGTTTTCCAGTATTGAGGCATTAAAGGAATCTCAACCTCATTTTGCTGCTTTGGCTGAAGGCTTCTGTATTTGTACCATGACTATGGCTGTTGGTTTGCCAGCCTCCTAAGAGCACAATGAGAAGAAAGTGAGTTACAAATGTCACAACACTTACTTTTCTCATCAATATTCAGTCTCATTTCTTAAGCAAATGCGGGCAGAATTGCTTATGACTGAGAGTTCTGAAATGCTGATTTCTGAAAAAAAAGGTTTTTTTTAACCTGGTCTCCCATTCCTTTTATATAGAATAGAATGACTTCAGGTGCTTCCTGTGCCTTTCACTGACATTCTCCTGGATTTAGTTATGAAGCAAAAGTAATAATAATAATAAAGTAGTTGGCATCAACCAAGGGGGTGAGGGTGGATGCATGAATTATCATCACGATATGCTCCTTAGTGAAGGATTTAGTCCTGCAAAGGTCTTAGAATCCTTTGGAATAACTGAGAAAAGTTGATTTCAGCCAACTTTATATTAAGGCTTTAAAAAAGCCCTTATTTATTTATAAGACCTCCAGCCAAATAATCCAAACACAAAATGTAGATTCAAAAGTCACATCATCCCTAATTCAGTAAATTAAAATCATTTGTGGTAGTTTACAAATTAAAATTTAGAGAAATGACAGAGCCAAGGGGAAGTTACCTAACCACCTCCATTTCATGCCACAGTGAAAGGAGGCATGAGACAAGGGTGTGGACAGCTGGATAGGCCTGTGGGTGAGACTTTTCTGTTTTGGGCATTCAGGACATACACACAGAAAAACAGTTCTGAGAAATGCATGTTCATCTCAGATGCCCATTTTTTCACTGGGTCTTCAAATTGGGCAGGAGGCTGATTTTTTCCAGTTCTTCATATGCTCTAGATAGAAGACCTTTGTTGGAGTAAATATATGAAAACATGTTCAACATCATTGGTGATTTGAGAAATGAAAGTTAAAACAACACTGAGATTCCATATCACCCCAGAAAGAGTGGCTAAAATCAGGAAGTCAGCCAATAACAAATGCTGAAGGGGCTGTGAAGAAAAAGGAACCCTTCTGCACTGTTGGTGGGAGTGCAGACTGGTACAACCACTATGGAAATCAGTGTGCAGATTACTTAAAAAGCTAGAATTGGAGGTCCTATTCAACCCAGCAAGTTCCCTCCTGGGTATTTTTCCAGAAGAACTGAAAACTTCATACCATAGCTATATATGTGCACCCATGTTTATAGCAGGTCAATTTGTCATAGATAAATCCTGGAAACAACACAGATGCCCATCACCAGAAGAATGGATAAATAAGATGTGGTGTTTTTACACAATGAAGTATTATTCAGCTAGAAAACAGGATAAAATTTGAGTCTTTTTTTTTTTTTTGTAAATGGAGGAAACTAGGGAACATACTCTCAAGTGAAATAAATCAGAATCACACGGACAAACATCATATTGTCTCTTTAGTGTGAGTACCTGAAAGAGAAAAACAGAATATGAGTAGTACAATAGATACTGGGAAAAAGGAATGAACATTTTCAGAAGGGAAGAGTTACTGAGTTGAGGCGAAGGATAGGAGAGGGAGTGGGGAAAAAAAAATATATATATATGTAAGCAAGATGTTTTGGATGATTGTACTGTGCATTTTTGCTGATCTATGGAAAGGAGCAGATAATAATATGTTTTGTCTCATTTTTTTCAGTTGTTTGTACTTTTGCTCTTCTTAACTTCTTATATGTAATTTTTCTGTTTCTGTTCTTTTTTGCATGCATATAGCTGGTAATATGAATAACTGGTTGGAAGACAACACTATTTATTACAACAAATACTGTGAAATACATATTACTTTGTTAAGTTGAATTTGGTAACATCTGAAAATTTTTTTTGGTTTGATTTTAATTTGTACACTCTTTAAAAAATAAAAATATTAACTCCTTAAAAAAAAGAAAAGAAGAAAGAAAAGCAGTTCTTAAGCCAGTTCTGGGACCAGTCAGAGACTGCTATCTTCAGTTTTGGTGTGAAATTAAGCAGATTTTTTATACAACAGTCTATATATAAAGTCATCCTGAAGAACAAAGGGTAGAAAAGATATACACCATTAACATTATGGACCCTGAATCCTCTCTCTCAGTAACCCACTCTATGTGGAGAGCACACTTCTTTTCTCTCTTTTAGTAAATGTAAAACCTCACTGCCTTCTGTTCATATGTCTTGTCCAATTCTTTGCTTAAGACACTAAGTATCTGATAGAATCTCTCGAAAAATTCTGCTAAAGCCCAGAACCTGGTAACACATTTCTTTATAATTCATCCAGAAAATGTAAGCTTTTGCTCTGTTTGAAGGTGAGAAAAATTAGCTGGATTAGGGATGGTTGAAGACTCCCCTAACAGCCACCCAGCATCTGCCTGCCTGCTCCCCTGAGTCATGCTGAGTCAAGCCAGGACCTGTCCCCAGGGTTGCTGCTTGCAGGTGTGGGCTGCTTGCAGTATGCTGAGCTCCTGCCGGCCCAGCTCACAGGACAGCCCTGGTGTATGTGGAGCTGCACACTACTGATGTTGGTTCCATGGCTGTAACCTAGAGTTTCGAATGTTTTTCTGCCTTCACATTTTTGTTCCTCCAGATAATTTGTTAGCTTTCTCACCCTTGAGAGAAAGGACATTTGGTAACTTGTTGTTTGCGACATGCCCCAAGCTACTCAATGTCCCAACTGTGCCTGTCCACATAGGTGACTTTTCTCTCTGGCCTTTTCATCACCTTTCTTGGGATCACATTTCTTAAGACCACGTGGATGGACCCAGTCCTTACACCGCTCTACCGTATTCCCCAACTCTCATCATGAACTCCAGGAAACTTCACCCTTATAACCTCTGCTTTTGGGAAATGTATGGGGCTCCGCTACCCTCCTATTTAAGTTGGGTTAGACTCCCTTCCCGCTTTTTCTAGGAGAAATTTGGGTAATTTAGAAACATGCGTCTGGGAGCTGAATGAAACAGTGAACACCAGGGAAGGAAAGTAAACCCATCAGGGTGTATCCAAAAGCAGAGTTGGAGTAAACAGATAATAAGCCCTATCCCTGCATTAAGAACGTTTTTACTTTTTTCCTCTTAAATGCTGGGGAGAAAAGGTCTTAATCTGCAGTGTATTAAGCAAAGTACTGCAGTTATCAGAGTATTTATTAATGGGATAAATATGACAGACATTGTTTCTCAAGTAGCTACATGGAGCTTTCTTGACATCTCTCTGGTCATTAAAGAATCATATTGGATCACAAGCTATGGAGAGGTCTGAGTGAAAGAAGGGAAAGGAAAAGAAAAAAAAGATTTCAATCTCCAGCATGACTTGCAGGCCCCACCCCAGGGGTGCACCACGACAGCGACTGAGATGGCGTGGTGGCACATGCCTGTAATCCCAGCATTTGGGAGGCTGAAAATAGGAAGATCACCCCAGGAGTCCATCTGTGTAGTAGGACTTGTAGATCTGGCACTACATACATTAAAAAGTTAAGCTGAACTAAGCTAAGCTAAGCTAAGCTAAGCTAAACTAAGCTAAGCTAAGCTAAGCTAAGCTAAGCTAAGCTAAGCTAAGCTAAGCTAAGCTAAGCTAAGCTGATGGACCAGAGCTACTCAGTTTGCCAGACTTGTCTGGTAGTGAAATTTGAGTCTGAAGGGGACCTTTTGGGAGATTCCACAGGTCTCCTTCATCTGTAGAAGAGGCCCTGAGAAAGACCGCAGAACAAAGCTTTCTCTCCACAGGTCCCATGACAAACCAGGGGAAACACCCAGAGGGATCCATCAACTGAGGAATGGATAAAGGTGATGTATTTTTACACAATGGAGTATTATTCAGTTCTAAAAAAGATAAGTTGGAGATGCAGCTACCCACAGCAGCCTCCCCATTAAGCTATATCCTTAAAAACAGGAAAATTTGATCCTGATAATCTAAAAACCAAACAACAACAAAAAATTATCTTTCTTTGCAATACTTTTTGGGTCCAATATGAAGAAGGAAATAGTGAACAGTGGGAAAAGAAAGACAGTCTAATTTTTTTTTTTAAGAACAGAATATATTTATTGGGTGAAAGAAAGCTTCTGTCTGAGAGAGGGACAGAAGGGACCTGAGTGGGTTGTCCAAGAATCTGTCTTTCCTAGGAATCTATTAAAAAAAGAATACAGAATATTGATAATGAAAAATTTAGAAATGATACAGAATTTCACTAAACAAAGTAATATGAAATTGACAGTATTTGCTATACTGCGCAATTTTGTCTTCATCTTATTTGTTTAGATTACCAGATATAAGCGTGCAAAGTTGGAAAAAGAAAAAAAAATTTAGGAAATTAAAGAAAAAATTTAAGCCTTAACTACACCTTTCCACAGATCAGCAGAAATCCACCGTACATTTATCCAAGCCATCCTGCGTACATACATAACCATATCTCTCTATCCACCTCCCTCCCCAGCCCTTCTCTTCATCTCAGTAATAATTCCTTTTGAACAGATTCATTCCTTTTCCAGAGTACCTATTGTAATTTTCAGATTTTATTTAGTCCTTCAGGTTCTTACACTAGTAAAACAATATGATGTTTGCACATGCTGGTCAAATATATTTCATTAGAGTCCTGGTGCTCCTCCAACTGATTTTTACGGTTGTACAACACATTCTACATGGAGTGACTACGACTTTCGTTCTTTCACAAAGACACCTGGAAACAATTATATGCCTCCAATGGAACCTAATGTTACATTTTTGTGGAATCTCCATACCATTTTTTAAAGATTTTTTATTTTATTTTATTTTTAAGAATGTAAACAAAAGTAAAAACAAATAACAGATGCAAAGACAGAAAAAGGGTAACATAAAACAATATATATGTTGTACAGTTTCAAATCAAGAATAGCAAATTAACAAGAGTTGTTATATTACCTATTTTCATCACCAGATCTGTTGCTCAGATTGACATATATTGTTATGCAAGATTGGACAAAAATTGCATAATAATGCTTTTTTTCAGTAAACCTTAATTATTTTTCTTGTATTTATTAATTCTTGTAAGTATAACCATTCACAATAGCCCAACAACAGCCAATGAAATACGAGATGTAATAAAAAAACCTACTGAAAAAGAAAAGTCCAGATCTGGATGAATTCATAGCTGAATTCTATAAGAAAAATTTACAGAAGATGTAGTCCCTATACTGCTCAAAATCTTCAGTAAAATAGAAATTTATTTTTTAATAATTTTATTGAAAAATAAATAGCAATGAAAGTTTCAAAACTGAGTAGTAGGACAGTTTCAATACTTAATACATTACATATTGTTGTCTTACTGGTTATTCATTGTACAACATGCAGACTTGATATCTTGTTCAAATCAGCTAGCTCCCTACTGGGAATTTCCCTGGAGGAACTGAAAATGACATATCATAGTGATATATGGGTACTTATGCTTCTAGCAGCACAATTTGTGATAGCCAAATCTTGGAAACAACCAAGATGCCCGTCACCTGAGGAATGGATGAAAAAGATGTGGTAATTTTATACAATGAGGTATTACTCAGCTATAAAGAATGACAAACTCGAAGCCTTCATATTTTAGAGGATGACACTTGAAGATATACTCATAAGTGAAATAAACCAGACCCAAATGTGTAAATATCATATAGTCT
>NDGN011361753.1:0-11332 GCA_002564285.1 Tympanoctomys barrerae | reverse complement strand
AAGAAGAAGAAGAAGAAGAAGAAGAAGAAGAAGAAGAAGAAGAAGAAGAAGAAGAAATGTTCACATATTTAAAATTGATTTTAAGGCTTGTCAGATAGCTCAGCGGACTATACTACCTGTTTAGGCACAGTGCAGCGGCGGGGGTTGTATCCCTGGCATAGCATGCTGGTTCCATGCCTGGGTTCACTGAAACTGTAATTGAGACTGGGTGTGGTGGTTCGCACCTATGATCTTAGAGCTTGGGAGGCTGAAAACAGGAGCATCACTACGAGTCTGATCTATGTAGTGAGGCCCTATTGACCCTGTACTAAATACATAAAAATAAATAAATATAAATAAAGTTGATTTTTAATATTTTGCTTCAAAACTTTGTATAGGGGTCTCTGTTAATACAGAATAATACATGAAAAATAAGCACGTTGGTCTAGCAACACTGTACATTCAACCCTTCAGTATTTGTATGCCCTACGTGTGTAGATTCAACCAACGACAGATATAAAATATTCATCTAAAAATTGTATCTGGCTTGAACATGTGCAAACTACTTTTTTAATGTTATCCCCTTAAGAATAGAGTATTTACATAAAATTTACATAGAATTTACATTGTATTAAGCATTAAAAAGTAAATAATCAAGAGGTGATATAGGGGCAAATGAGATTGCTCAGGGTCTAAATTGCCTGCTTGGGCAAGCTTAGAAAGGCCCAGGGGACAGCTGTTCAATCCCTAGCACCTCATGCCACACCAGTTCCGCCCTCAGGGTGAGCTGAGCCTGAGCCGGCCCCCCACCCTCTCCAAAAAAAGAGATGATATAAAACATATGAAGGGATGTGCATAGGTTGTTTTCAAACACAATTCCTTTTTATTTTAGAGAATTGAGCCTCTTTAGATTTTGATATTTGCAGGGGAACTTAAATCCAATCACCCATGAATACTGAAGTATCAGTGTAGTTTTAAAATAGTATGAAATTATGTTTAAAATTACTCACAAAAAGGGCTAGCGAGATAGCTCAGTAGAATAAGCGTTTGCCTAGCAAGCGCAGAGTACTGAGTTCAATCCCTGGTACCGCAAAAAATAAATAAAATAAAATAAAATAATCCATAAAAGAGAGATGATACTGATATTTGATGACTTTTTACATATATAGTTTTACAACTTCCCAAAATATTTCTTTATAGCAGTAGTAAATGAATTAGAAATCAAAAGTTTTGGAATAAATAATTGTTTAAAAGAAAGATAAAATATTTTTCTTCTATTGGGAGAGAAAATTATTTACTTTTGTAGAATTTAGTCTGTGTCTTTTGCTTTATTAGAAAGTTGTGTATTTCTTACAAATTTTTATAGCATTTCATAAAATAGGGTCTTATATCTTCTAGATCCCTGGCTATATCCTCTTCCTACTTGTAAATTGTATTTGTGATCCATTTTTCCTTTTCTTTCTTCTTTGCATTTGTTAAAGGATTATACAATTTATGAGCTTCTACTAAAACATGTTCATCTTATGTATCTTTTATTCCTACTTTGTCATTGACATGTGATCACTGCTCTTGCTTGTTTTCAAGTTTGTTCTGTTGCTATTGTCCCAGTTTTTAAGTAGAACTGCATATAATTTACTTTTAGTCAAAATTAGCAATAAAGGTGCATGTATAGCCCCAGTATCAACCTAGGTCCTGTAAGTCTTTTTTTTTTTTTTTTTTTTTTGATACCTGGGGTTGAACTCAGCCTGTAAGTCCTTTGTTATGACTAGATATTGCAGAAAACCTCATTCATAAAGAAAAGCCTAAAAAAGATTAGCAAAATTATTATTAAATTGCAAACTATTAGAAAACTCTGTAGCAGAAGGAAAAGTAGGAATACCTCAGCCATGCACACAAATTTATCTCAAGGAGCCTCCATTTTAGAGAGCAGTATATGTAACAGTTAGTGGATTTCAAAGGCCTCCTGAAATATTTGCTTATTAGCCAACAATATTTAACAAATATATATGCCTTTTTACAAACTACGTTAAATTGTTTTATTCTGAATGTGTGTTTGTTAGTTGTCATTTAAAAATAGAGAAGATAAAAAGCCTGGGATTCAGATTAGATCAGTGCAAAAGTTAGGTTTAAATCCCAATTTCTAAAAATAAGAATAAAACAAAAGCCATCACAATGTCTTTTCTTTGTTTTTGAGACAGGTTCTCACTGAACTGCTAAATTGTCCAGATTGGGTTTATTGCAGTTCTCCTGTCTCAGCTTTCCACAATGCTGGGATTATGGGCTACACCAGTATGCTTAGTGGTGATAACTAAATTTATATCCACTTGACTTGGCTGGAAGATGCCCAGATAGTTGGATGGATGCGCTTCTAGGTGTATCTACATGAAGGTATTTCCAGAAGAGATTAGCATGGAATCAATAAACCAAATAAAGCTATCATTCTCATCTCTGTGACTAGGCATCTGCAAATCCATTGAGTGTTTAAATAGAAAAAGAAGAAGAAGGCCAAATTTGCCCTATAACGATCAGGGTTCCTTCCTCCTGGGATTTTGGTTTCAGCTGGAATGACACCTCCTACTTTCTTGGGTTTACCAGAGTACATATTACATACTGAAAATTCCCAATCTCCACAATTACTAAACAAATCCTTAATAATATATCTTCTGTATATCTATATTAATCTCTCTTTTTTTTACATTTTGTTTCTGGTTTTGGTACTGGGAATCAAACTCAGGACTTGAGCTTGGCTGGCAGGTGCTGTGCAGTGGAGCTAAATGCCCACCCAATTCCTCTGCTTCTATTTTTGTCTGGACAATGATTTTTCTATCATTTTTAATCACGTGATATGAGCTTCTTTTTGGTGTTTTGTTTTTGTTTTTGCCTTTTTGAGATAGCATTTCACTATGTACTTCATGATGGCCTTGAACTCACAATGTACCCAGGCTAGCCTCAGACTCACAACAATCCCCCTGCCTCAGCCTCATGAGTGTTGGGATTATAGGCATACACCACTGTGCCTGGCCTAAATGGTATTAATTTTCAAATAGGAATCTGTACAAACTCAGTTGATCAAAGAGGACTAAAGTAGTGCACATTTCCTGAGCTCCAGACCATTCTTTGTCTTTCATGTATGTAATAATACATGCACTATCTTGATGGAAACTTGAACAGATTATTTTAGTTCATCACTTTGGTTTACCCAGAAAATTCATTAGAATCATAAAAGGTAATATGATACATTTTAGCATAGCTTTCTTATTATGGTAAACATTGCAAAATGATAATTCGTCCCTTTATTAGTGCAACTAAATAATGTCAAGATTAAAGTTTAAAAGAATGACTCAGTGAAATTGATAAAGTTGCAAAAGTGGATGCAGAGAGTTTACATTAACAAAATTAGCTTCAGGAAAAGCTGAGAATACACATATAATAGGAAAGACTACTGTGACCCTGCAGAAAGGCACCTATATAAGAAAGAAACATATAAATTACAAAACAAAATTTGATACCTAAGCTTAAGTCCAAGTTTTTCACCTATAGCTTTACCAAGCAGTTGTAATTTTAGTAGTTTTATTTTTTTCCAGGATGTTATTGATAAACAATTAGCAATTAGACAGTTTCAAATCAAATCACTAGGACAGATTCAATATTTTAAGCAATAAAAAATGTTATAATCAGGGACAACAACATAAAAATGAAAAAGTATTTTATAATTTGCAAGCATGTGAGATCTGTTCTTAAAATATAATTCCTGACTTGATGTTATTCAGAAATATTTTATTAAATTAAAACTAAAAGCAACTGACATTGTAAATTCACTTAAAATAGAAGCTCTTCTATATAAAAAGACTTCCATGAGAAAGTATTATCAGTTTCATAAGAATATATATCTGAACAAAATGAATCTTCTATCTCTATCATAAAACTAAACTTTTAAACTGATTTTTTAAATCTCACTTTAGTTGGTTTTTTTTCTTCCATTACCCATTGCAGGAAATCTTTTGCATTCCAATATTCACTACATAAAAATTTAGGGCAGTTTTAAGTTCATAGTTATAAAGCAATAAAATGGATCCCTCTAGAGGACATATTTATAATTATTCTTATTTGAAAGTCTTTTTATACAGTCAGCTACCAAATAGCATATATATTTTTTTCTCCTAATTTATAAAGGTAGCTAACAAAACCACTCAAGAACATTTTATAACCTTATAAAACAAAATCTAAAATTATGAAAGTATAATAATCACCATAATTTAATAACAGGAATAGCAACTGAAGTATATATTTACCCTAGCAAATTTATCATTGTCTGGATGAAAAATACCATAAAATCATTGCCTAAGAATTTGAAATAGCATAGCCATTGATTTAAAGTGGTGATGTTGGTATTCAAGAGAGGGTTTTCCCACTGCTGGTATTTTTTACCCATCAGTCCAATCCTTTAGCACAAAAATAACATCATTCTTCACATTGCTTACGTTTAAATAAAACCCTCAACCCCAAGAATGCTTAGACGATCACTAAATTTATGGACAGAGACGTAACATGCCTTCTTTCTCGCCTTAAGGGTTTTCATATGCATGAGAGGAGAAAGCACTTCATGAAGAAATCAAGCTGATCGCAGCGCTTGTTCACTCTTCTCCTTCTGTGCTGGTGGCGTGTCTTCACCCTATACCTAGTCAGTGAATATTCAGATTGAATTTTACGCATCTCTTATCTTATTCTGTAGAACAGAAAAAAGGACCAGCAATTACAAGAACAAATTTACGATTTAATCATTTCAGGGTGAATCCAAATCTATATGTAAATAGAGTGTAAGTGAGATTAACCAGTAATTATCTGAGGTGGTTAAAGTCTCAGTGAGGTCAATTCTCTTCAATATGAAAGTGGCTTTTCATAGTATTTATTTAAATACATTTAGATATGAAAACAGTTTTGAAAGGAATTCTAAGTGTTTTAGGGTCTTGACCTCTGTGCCCTCGCTATGTGCACAAATATTTGTATTAGCCTCAATCTGCAGATTTCTAGGAAAGTATCTAAAGAATGTCCTAAACGTGTATCTGCTTCACAAGTAGCAAATTAATAACATTCCAGATATTTGAAATCAGAGAAAGCAAATTTCTCAACAAGTCAGATTTCTCAACACTTTTCTGTGAGCCAATCGATGCACTGAATTCAACAGGCATCCCCCTCCCTCCACTGACTTTCAAATTCAGCCTGTTTTTTATCTTCCCGGTTTTCTCATAAATTTTAAGACTTGAGGCATAACCAATCACAGCCTTAAATGTCAGAAATGACTTCAAGATATAACTTCAATGCAGACAATGAAATTTCATATAAAAATGATTCTACAAAGAACCGAGAAAGCTCAGAACTACAGTATGTACAGTAAAAAAAAATCACACAGATACTAATGATATGTGGAAGGCTTATGCTTTTTTGACCTGCTCAGTTCTTCCTCATATAGAACATTTCATTTCTATAAAAATACTTGATTTCAAAAATCAAGTATTCTACAAGAACTGTCTAATCAATCAGTTACTCCAATAACTGATATACTTTCTTGTTTACTGTTAAAGTTGAAGCTCCTAAAAGCAATAAAAATTTCTCAGAATCAAAGTTTATCATTGAAGTACTACTAGTTCCATATGTATATAACCTTCCTTCTGTTACATCTATGCTTTTAGCTTTACAGGAAAGATGCATTAAGTTCAGTTTAGAGAAAAGTGGATGCAAAAAGTTACATTAACAATTTTAGCTCCAGGAAAAACTGAGAATACACATGTAATAGGAAGGATCACTCTGACCCAGCAGAAAGGAGCAACTGTAATGTCAGCCTAAAGTTTCAAGAGGAAAACAGCCTGAATGAATTTATTCCCTTTGCCAGGGAGATGTAGCTTCCAGGTGAATTTATCTATTAAAACAAGTTGTTAATGAAGCAGCAAGATAAATAGACTAAGTTTATACAGATACAAAATGGTCCTTCATTTATATCCCTTTTTTTGTTTAGTTAGGATAGATATATAGCTATTTTCTTTTAATTCAATGAGAAGAAAAATTTATACTAATAGTGTTTGGGCAGGATATCATATCTGCATCTTGCACTATGAATAACTACTATGAAGACAACAATATACAATATATTGATTATTGTAACTGTCTTACTAACCTGTTTGACACTGTCTCATTGCTATTTGTTCATCAATATAATTAATAAAAATATTCCTGTTACAGAAATGCCCCTGTAATGGAGATTTCATTCAATACCTCATATTCACTTTTATTCTCATGCAAGCATAAATCTGCTTCAGGTGAATCATTTCCTACATGTAGCTTTTGTATCCTTCTGATAATTTTATATTTCTAAATTGCACTTGTGCTACTTCTCTAAAAAAATAAATGGGATAAAGTGAAAAAAAACAGACTAAGTTATCAAGCATGTCAAACACAGTAAATTTGGGGACAGAGGGAAAGAGAAGAAGACACAGAGGACCACTGGGCAAGGCTGCTGAAAGGGCCATGTGCTGTCTTTTTATCTAAAACAGACATCTAAGATTGGGCATGGTGGTGCGTGCCAGTAATCCCAATGCTTGGGAGGCTGAAAACAGGGGGATCACTACAAGTCCGATCTGTGGAGTGAGACTCTGTACTAAATATATTTTTTTTAAAAATGGATATCTTCCCTCTATCAAGCTGTACTCTCTTGCTATTTCTTTATTAAAAACCCATGAGCCAAATTTGTCATAATTTCTTCAAACTTGCATGTGGCTGACACCTAAAAAAGTATGTGATCTTGTCACTTAATAAATTCTATAAGTAGAATTAAATTTACTTTCAAAGTTTGTAAAATATTTTTCACAAAATGTTACACGTGCTCATCAGCTTTCTAACCCCAGCAATTGACACATTTGTCCATAAACAGGTGCTCAATAAATTTTATAGAACTAATGAAATTAATAAAAATAATGTTGAGATACACCAAGAGGCATCTGAATTTATTTTCAAGATTATGACTTATTATACTTTTTATGAGAGAGATGATGACAATTTGTACGACAAAAGGTAAAACTATTAGTCAACCCAATTTGATGAAGCAACAGAAGAGGTAAATCAGACTTATATGATGGTCACATTTTCTTTGCTTCCCATACAATAATTTTATGTTTATATAATTTGTGTTGTTGCATCCCAGCAGGGTTTAACTGTCTTAGCAAAAAATGCATGTTCACCTGATGGTGTTGGTTCATGACTTGGCATTTGATATCATTTTAATAATGTAATGAAAACTGCCTTATTATAATTAATTTGTCATATTTAAATAATTCTTCTGTCATCCTATCAACTTGCTTTCCCTTTTAAGGGATTCTCTCATGTCTCTCTCTGTCCATGCATTGTGAAATTCTCACTTTCTATTTGTTAGGCCATCATCATATGATACCCCATAACATTATCAATGAAGTACACAAGACTTTCACAGAGTGTACATAATTAGCCTTTTAATTTCATTTAATGTCAATTTTCCTGATAATTTTGTATGACATGAGAAAATTGTCCTTAGTATCAAGATAGGAATCTTCAAAAATAAGTAGTGATATAGACAAATTAATAGCATCTGACATGACTTACAAGTGCTTTTGTCCTATAGAGGCAGGCCATACCATGAGACTAAAACGATTAGACCAGATTTACATTCAATGGTATAAATTGCACAATTTATGAAAAGCTCATTAAGATTCATGATAAGACAAAACTTAAAAATCAATCCTAAAATAAGAAGGGATCTTTCTCTATTTAAACATGGCAAGGGGAGGTTTGCTCTAATTAAACCTGACTTTGTTTTTGTTTTCTTTTTAAATTACAATTGCACATGGAAAAGCGATTGTATTTCTTTTTTTGAAAAAAAATGGTGCGGTGTCTGCAGCTTCACTATGAAGTCATAAAGAGAAGGATTTCAGTCACAGCCTGTCTGTTTTCATCACTGCTCTTGCCATTGGGATGGATGCACATAAAGACAATTTCATCCAATAATGAGTGCTTGCTTTGTACCCAACAGGCCACCCTGCAGACCATTTCTTCCTAATGCTCTTCCTTTCAAGGGAAAAAATTTCAGCAACAATGAAAATATATTGAGGAAATATCCTCTGAACATCTTTTGATCCAAAGAATAATTTTCTTAAATTTACACATAAACACAAATAGAGGTACATATGGGGACATGAATGTCCATACACACAATTTTCAAAATTAGTTTCTTCTTGCTCAATATTTTACTTCTAGGTATTGACAGAATAATCTTTAGTATTGATGTATTTCTCACTTTAAGTTAAATATCTAAATAAGTTCATAAAAATACATAAATTTTATTCACTAAAATCAAAATTGTACAAAATTTTTGGTTTTTCATTTAGTTGCTTGAGGTGTAATTTAAAATTGAAAGTAGTAAATCGCTTTGAAAGGATTAAGTCTTATCTTAAAAGCAATGTTCTTCCTCTTTGAGAAACTCTAAATACTAGGTAAAATGTGAAATTAGCCATATACAACTCAATTTCTGTGGCATTTCCAAATCAAATGTGAAAGCCTTATAACATGCCCTGAGACACAATGCAAAGTGATGTATTCCTGACTCAACTACAAAGTCAATGTGACAATTTGGTAGGCAAAGAAATAATCGATAATTTAAGGCTGTANAAATATATTTAAGGATTTGTAAGTAGGTGTTATATAAAAACTTTGGCCTAGAAAAAAGGAAAGACAACAAAAAAGAGAACAGCATTGAGTCCTGAGCTCTGGAATCCTCTAAAATATAGGAGTTAGGAAGCAGGGCAGGACCCATCAATTGACTTGTAGATAGACTAGTAAGAGTCACATAAAGAAATGTGTTGTATCTGAATACAGTATTTGAACAACTGAAGGAGCGAAACACTGATTAAATTTAGCAAGTTAGTCTCATTTATTTTTATATCTTTTTCTAAAATGCCATTACAATGAGAATTAGTGAATAAAAATAGAAAAACACAAGAATAAAATCAACAAGAAAAAATGATGAAAAAGAAAGTTAAGCAAGATGTAAGAAAATAATCTAGACAATTAACTGACTAGGCACTGAGCTGAAACCTAAGAGCCTTCCAGAACTTCAAGCAAGAAGAACAAAGCATACTAATACTGCCCAAAATCAGAAATCTCATGACCTGGGTACAGTAAATTCTTTGCAAAGTTTACATTATGGATAAGCTGAAGCTTGACAATCTGTGAGAGATATTCTTATTTTGGAAATATCAAACTTGGGTTACCAGAATAAATATAGAGAAACTAAATGAAGTATTTAAGTACTTAAGCTAAATTAAATAATTAATTAAGTGAAAGACTGTGTTTCCCTCTCAGTGACCAGAAATCTGACAAAAAGTTTCGATTACTCAGGAAAAGGGTAGTGGTTTACTATCTATAACAGACAAGATCAAAAGAAAAATTGACCCTTAGTTGGTTCCCTATTTGAATAAATTGATTTGTTTGGGGCGTAAGCCAGCAAGATCTGTCAAGGCTAAGATAATTGAAATTCATCTCTAGAGTGAAAAAAAATAAATCAATAATTAACAGAATATTTCTTATCATGACATTATGTCCTTGAAACAATAGCAAGATTGATTTAAGGAAATCCAAAAACTACCAAAAGAGCTCTCATACATGTAAAGCACAATACTAAAAGAAAACTGTAGTAAAATTTGGAGAGAATAAAATTCAATTAATCTTCCTGAAAAAATAAAATGATAAAGAATATCTAAATAATAGAAAAGATGGTTTGGAATGAACTCTGGTGACACATTATTAAATCAATAAATACTGTATTAAAGGAAAGAAAGTAAGTATCTCAGAAGAAAAGAATAAAGGAAAATAAAAGTCAAATATGCAACCTGACTTCATGATTCTCTGTTGTCTCAGTTACCTTTCTCTTATTGTTGGGAGAAAATACCTGACACTCAAAATTAAGGAAGAAAGTTTATTTAGCTCACAATTAGGAGAGATTTCAGTCCATACCCTGCTGACTGCAAGGCAGTCTGGCATATGGCAGAGGACAGCAGTTCATGGTGGTGGAAAAAAGCAAAAAGCAAAGGGAGGGTATGCAGCTGCAGCTTCCAGCAAACCTTTCTCCCTTCCTTCCACTCTGACTGCCAAGACTGGAGCTCCTCAGAGGAAGTGGCATGAGCCATCCTTCTTCAGTTCCCTTTATATATCCTTTAAGTGCTAAGTCACTCTAGAAAGGGTCCTCCACACTCTAGGGATGTGTTTAGAACTGCACAATGTCCATGCCCTCCCCTTGCACAGGATGAGGATGCTTACTAATAAGGACCCGGGCTCTCTGCTGAGTCACTTAAACTTCTAAACTTCTCAAGTTAACGCAATGCATCAACCAATACATCCGTAAAGAATGGTGATTGAAATCTCATCACAATAAATAATAAAATATATAACTGTGATGATGAAACTTCCCAATACAAAGTAATAGTAAAAAAAAAAAAAATCTAAGATACATGGAAAGAGCCCATATCACACACAATGGTTAGAAACCTAAATGCCACTGCACTTAGTGCCACATTGCAAATTTTATGATGCCTCAATGTCTCCAGAATGGCAAGAAAAACAATCTCCAATTCACATGTTTATCATTTAAAGTTGATCAGTCTAAATGTAGAAGAAAGACTTTTGAAAATTGTATGCTGTTATGAAAATGTACCTCCTATGCATGTTTCTACAGAAAGCTCCTTCATGTGACATGAGACAAGTAAGTAAAATAAGAAAGAGAAAGGATTAGAAATCATAATATTTCAACAAATACAGTACAAGGAACTTACAGAATGATAGTGGAAGAAGACCTTGGTGCACAGCTGTTGAGCAGGTATGGTGGACAAACACTAGAGATCATAAAGCAGAGACAGAGCCTTTATTTTCAAGACCAATGTCTTGAAAATAAAGAAGAAAACTTATCAATAAACAAAGAATCATTTTATCAGGTGGGTATATATTTTGGAATGCACTATTGACAATTCTGAAAAACTTTAAGCCAATAAATTAGATAACTGTGAACTTTTAAAAAGGCATGAATAAATAAGAAAACATGAAAAGATCATCATAGACTCTGAGTCTTAGCAGTATAAATATATGTATATATTTAAGCATAACTGTAATATAAATGACAAATATTGACTTAACCAAAAGTTTGAAGTTGGCTTTGTTTCAGGATAGAAGGTATCATTTAATAAGAATATATTCATAGTATAGACATAATTAATAATATATTGGGGGCTGGTGAGATGGCTCAGTGGTCTAAAGCACCTACTTAGAACAAGCTTAGCAA
>NDGN011361747.1:0-11435 GCA_002564285.1 Tympanoctomys barrerae | reverse complement strand
CTCAGCCTCTGTGATTTACCTGAGCACTCTACTGTGAGCTCTATGGCTTTAGATCTTTATTTAACATTTTTCGTTGTTGTTGTTTTTTTTGTTTGTTTGTTTGGTTGGTTTTTTGTTTTTTGGGTTTTTTGAGGGTTTTTTTGGAACTAGGGATTGAACTCAGGCCCTTGTGCTGGCCAGAGAAGCACTTATTCCACTGAGCCATCTCCCCAGCCCCTGTTTATCATTTTTCAAACAGCATCTTGCTATGTAGTTCAGGCTGGTCTGGACTGCTGGGCCTGCACTGGAGTTGAACCCATGGATATCCTCCTGCCTTAGCCTTCCAAGTGCGGGGATCAGAGCCGTGGTCCACCATGTCCAGCTCTACTATTAATAATATCCAGAAGTTGTGATTTTGGTTCAATCAATGAACATATTTGTCAAGGGCACTGAATTATTTTTCTTTTGTGAAGTAACATGTCATCTGAATATCTCCTCTGTCTCTTTTCCTTAAACCTCTGGAGGGGAATGGTTTTATACATGGAAAGCAATGATTTCAATCTCAGGACAGTATTTCAATGTACACTTTAGGACTTTAGGCATTCTTTTCTTTTCTTGTGCTAGAGTTAAACCACAGCTACTTCTTCTGCCCCTTTTGATTTTGCGGTAGGGTCTCTCCAGAACTCACTAAGTTGCCTGTGCAGAGCTTAATCCTGTGGCTTTTGTGCCTCAGCCTCCAGAGTGCTGGGGTTACAGGTGTGCATCCTCATGGCTGGCTATTGTTAATATTCCACTTTTGAGAAATTACACCAGTGCTGTTCTCTTTCAACATGAATCAGATGTTGGTGTTGTATTTAGAGTGGAAAAGTAAACTCCTTACTCACTTGCAAGTCCCTGAGGAAGCAGCCGCCGCCTACCTCAAGCGCAGTGCCCTTGGGTCTTCTGCCAAGTGCAGTCCTTGCATTCAGAGCAGTCACTCCATGGTGTTCCCTGAAGTACTGTCCTCACTGGGGTAGCAGCCAGGAAAGTCTTCCTAGGCCGTCCAGACCCAGGGCCTCCTCAGGTCCCAGGAGCTCCTAGCTGCCTAGCAGGAAGGCTGCATGCACATTGAGCACTGAATTCTCCAGTTGGGCTGTACCTCAACTCCATACTCAGTGCCATTCAGATACCTGTGTTTCTTCAGCCCCCAGTCAGTAAAGCTCAGTGTATGAGCATTTCATACCTTTTGGAGACAGTATGTGTATGTGTCTGTGTGTCTGTGTGTTTTGGTAGCGGGGATTGAATTCAGGACCTTGTGCTTAGGGGCCAGGGAGATAGCTCAGTGGCTTAAGCACCTGCCTGGCAAGCACAACATCACCAGTTTGATCCCTCGTACCACAAAAAATAAATAATTAAATATATAAAGGACCTTGTGCTCACTAGGAAGGTGCTTATGGCACTGAACTATCTCCCAGGCCTGTCAATGTTTTGCATTCATAAATTTAAGTGTTTCTAAATCATATAAAATGTACTCTTCTAAACAGCTAAAAATATTCATTGGAGATGAAATACCAAGTGTATGTGACTCCTGCATTTTTTCTTTAAAAAATAGATCCATGAGCCCATTGACAGTGAGAAATAGTACAGTGTATATTTTTCTCTCAAAAATCTATATTTTCCAACCATTAGAGAAACAGTTTCACTATGCAGTTCAGGCTGGCCTTGAATGTACCTTGTAGCCCAGGCTGGCCTCAAACTCACAGCATGCCGGTAGAGTGCTAGGGTTATAGGTATATGGTGCTGTGCCTGGCCTCTATTTTTATTGCATCGTTCTTCCCCTACCAATTTCATTGTTCTCCCCTAAGATCATGCCACAAGCCCATGGCTGACCTCACTCCCCTCTCTTCTCTCCTCTCCCTCCCTCCCTCCCTTCCTCTCTGATGTAGAAAGAGGAAGAGGAGATGGAAGAGATCAATGCAAGGCCAGTGGAAAATTCCTTGGGAGAAGACACAGTATAAAGCCACTGAGGAGGAGAGTGGCACTGGAACTGGTCATACCTTAGGATGGGCCAGCAGTCCTGTCCCTTTAGGGTAGAGGTCTTTTGTCCTCCCTCTGAGGGTTACTCCACGAAAGGGCAGGACTGCTCCAGGTGCCCCCTGGCCCATCTCACATGGGGCCCTTGTTCAGGCTGGCAGAGCTCTGATAGCACAGTTGCTTTGATCTTCTCTACCCAGTTCCTGGTGCAGAGGTTTGAGATTTCCCAGTACTGCAGCTCTGACCAAGTGGGAATCTCAGCCTGCTGGCAGGAGGCAGCCTTCAGGGCCCTCCTCTGGGGCCCACGGGGTACCTGTCTCTGGCATAGGGAATGGTGGATCATGTGAGGCTGTACTGGGAATGTGTGGGTCACAGTACTTCATATGGTTCTACAAATCTTGACTAGCCTTCCCCAAACAATCAGAATGAGCCTGTCAGGGTCGTCCCTCCAGATTGCATTAAGGCAATGAGCTTCTGACTGGTGATAGTGTCTCCCACCCCAATTCCTCTTGTCTGGCCCTTCTTCTGAGAACTTGGTCTGTGCTAGCCTCTGTTCCATGCCTGTGATGTCCAGCATGTACCCTGTCCTAGATGCAGTTGAGGTCCTTGTGTCTGCTGCCTACTCTGCCCTTTCCTGAGCTCCAGGCCACTTCCCCGAACACCTCTGCTCACCTACTAGGCCTGTGTCCCTCCCACTGGGGAACCCTGGTCTTCCCCAAGCTAACCTGGATTATAAACTCCCTGAAGACAGAAGCACTTCCTGCCCACATCCCTCACATCACCTTGCATGGGCCCTAGCTTAGCAGAAACCAGAGGTCTGGGAAATTACTTCCTTGTTACTGGTTGTTTCCATAGGGATTGAACCCAGGTTCTCATACTGCACCACCATAAATTTTAGAAACTAAGTATGTCACACCTGAACACTCAATGGGTCACAGGAAATGAGGGAAGATATTAAACAGTTTCCAGTATCAAACTGTAGTGCCAGGACAATATACCTGAATCTAAAGGAAAACAAAACTAGTGCTAAGCAGTTTAATGTGAATGCTCACATTAGCCAAATGGATTCACATAAAAAGGATAAGGAAAACCACAACAACATACTGAAGCACTTTAAGAGAAGAGAAAATCAAGAAAGGCCCAAACTCAAATCTAGCACTATGCAGAAAATCATAGGAGAATGTAACAAAATTAAGACAAAACAGAGAAAAAAAATCAACAAATGCAAGAGCTGGCTCTTTGAAAGATAGTGAAATAGAGAAACTGTTAACTCAAAAAAGGAAAGAAAACACTCAACTGTGTATATGAGAAATACGAAATTTCAAGGAATACCACTGAAAACTAAATCATTAAAAACTATCATGAAATTTGGTCTCACAGAAAAAAGATTTGTAGATTACTAAACATACAAATTCTCAAAAGTCTATGATGGGGCCAGCCAAATGGCTCAGTGGATTAAAGTGCCTGCTTAAGCTGACATAGCAACTAGGGTTTGATCCCAGCCTTGCCTGTGCCAGCCCCACCCTCAGAATTCTATAAGAGGGCAACTGAGCCTGGATGTGATGGCACTTGCCCGTAATCTTAGCTCTTGGCTCAAGTAGTGATACAGGAGTATCACTACTAGTCCGATCTATGTAGCGAGATCCTGTAAACCCTGTAGACCCTGCACTAAAATACAAAAACAAGCCCACCACAAAAATTCCATATTATCTTTGTTCACTAACTTAATGATACTAGTCACAACTAGAATTGGATGAAATCAGAAAAAAATTAAATCCTTAGGTGTTGAGGGTTGGCCAAATAGCTCAGCCGATTAAAGTACCTGCAACCAGGAGCAGGGACTGGGGGTTGGATCCCCTGGGCATGCCTTGCCTGCTCTGCCCCCAGGGCATGCTGAGAGGGTGACTGAGACAGGGTATAGTGGCCTGAGCCTGTAATTCCAGCACTTGAGAGGCTGTAAACAAAGAGAATCACGAGTCTGATCAAGTAATGAGACCCTGAACACCCTGTAGGTTCTTCCTAAAGTACAAGAAAATAAATAAATAAATACAAATAATTTTTTTTAAAAAAATGATCAGTGGTGATGATGTTATTCTACTTAGGAAAGTTTTATTTGGGTCTGGGCCAACTGGGTTTGATATGAAATCGTGGAAAGAATAAAGATCACAAGCTGAGGTGGCTCTGTGTGAGAAATTTGGACAATCCAACTACTGGCTTTGAAATTCAGGCAGTAATTTAACAATCAGCAATTAGAAAAAGCCTGCAACCTGAATAACTCATTGGCAAATTGATGGGAGAATGGAATCCTCCTCCTCTTCAACTCTTCAGAAATTGAAGTGGACAGAGTACTTTTGAACTCATTCCTAGAAGCTGACATCCCTATTCCAAAACAAGGAATAACCTTTGCACAACAATAACAAAAAGAGGAAAGTACAGGACAATCTCTTTAATGAATATGGGTACAAAATTCTGTGCAAGGCATAGGCAGCATGATGCATAATTATCAAACTTTTATGAGGTAGCAAAGTTGTGAGACTGAAATAGTCTACCATACATGAGCTCAAAGGAATTTAGAAGAAGGGGTGCCCTGGTAAACGCCCTGAGTCAAGCTGGGTTAAAGGAAGAAGCTGAGTCTGGGGTGGGTGTAGTTCTAGAATAAGCTTTTTGAGGTATGTTTTTAAAAGACTAGTTGCCTTTTCTACTTTCCCTGAGGATTGCGGATGGTATTGTATGTGTAGATGCCAAGTACTGTTTAGACTTGCAGGTACGTGCTGGGTAAAATGAAAGATAAAAGCTCATCTATCTTTTGACTTGCTTGACTGCCTTAGACAAAGTGGGGGATAATCTCTTATATAAGTGCTTTACAAACTATGTCTTCAGTCCCTTGGGTGGTGTAAAGGCCTTTATTCATCCTGAGAAACAGCATATAGAACTAGAAAGATATTTATAGGTCTTATGAAGAGGTATGTATGTGATATCTATCACCTAGAATGTGTCCACAAAGTTGGTAGGTTGAGAAAGAAGGAAAAGGTAAGTGTCCCTCAGAGGTTTTGGTACAGAGAGAGAGAAAACAAGGGTTACTTGAAAAACAATGGCTTTTAAGGAGGCATGGTTAGGAATTGGAGTTGGAAGTTGATGTAGGGCTTGTGTGTCCACATGAAAGCAATTATGTAACTTGGTGCTGACAGTTAAGGTGTGTGATCAAGGAGGAGAAGCTTTGATTCATGGAAAATCCATCCCTGAATGTTTTGGCTGGACTTTGGTTTGTGGAGGAATTGTAGTTGGTTAGGTGATTTGTGAGGTGAGATCAGGGTGTTTGGGACAAGGGGGAGAAGATGAGAAGATCTGGTTGTTGTGTAGCTATGTCGGCCTGTGTGTCAGCAAAGGTACTGCCCTGAGAAATGGAGTCTGATGGTGTCTGGTGTTCTCTACAGTGAATAGTTGCTACCTGCTTTGGAGGTGCTGCTTCTAGAAGGTTGAGAATGACGGCACACTGGTGATGGGAGCTCCTGGAGTGCTGAGCAGCCTCCTTCTTGCCAGGTGGCAGCATGGGAGTCAAGGACACTAAATGTGTATTTTGAATCAATATACCTATTGATGACTTTGTCTTTGGTTAGAGTCAGGGCTGTGTGAGAGCAATAACTTCTACCTTCTGTGAAGATGTCCTAGTGCCAGTGGAGTTGCCTCTACTGCTCTAGACCCCCTGACTATGGCACATCCTACCCTTTTATGAATGTCTGTGTTGGTTGAGGTGTCATCTATGGACCATGTGTCAGTGGCTGTGGGGAGAAGAGCACAATTAATGTGGGAGACGCAGTGAGTGGTCATCTGTAAGATATGAGTGCAGTTGTGGTGAAGAGCCTCATCAGATGCAGGGAGCCAGATGGCCAGGTTGAGTGGACTGCTAGTGGAGATAGTGGTGGAAGGGTCCTATATAAGCACCAGGTGGATCTGTTGACAGTGGGAAGGGAGTATGTTGTGTGAGATGAGTTCATTAAGGTAATGAGGTGAGAGTACTGTGATTGACTGTCTTAGAGTGAACTTTTCTAGCATCTCTTGTTAGTGTGGCTGCTGCACCAAGGGCCTATAGGCAGGGGGCTCATCCACATACTTCATTGTACAGCCGTTTTCATAAGGATGCTACTGCTTGAAATGAAGGTCCCATTTTGTGTCCTAGGACTCCTACTCTATTATGTTTTGAGAAGTAGTGTATAGAGTAAAAGGTTGCATTGGGTTTGAGAAAATGAGCACAGGGACCTCTAAGAGGGTCTCTTGTAGCTTGTGAAATGAAAGATGTGTAGTATTAGTAGTAGTAGGATTGAGAACCCAACAAGGAGCTCTGAGATGCTTTATAGAGAATTGAGCCAGGGAACAAAGTTAGGAATCAAAACGTGAAAGAAGTCAGGTAAACCAAGAAAAATAGAACTTGTTGTTTTGTAGCAGGCACTTGGAGGTTTTAGAAGAAGGCTTTGGCATGGGCAGTCATTGAGCAAGTTATAGGAGTGAGGATAAATCCTAGATGTTTGAACATTTGTGAGGTTATTTGAGGTTTGTCAGGAGAAACCTTATATCCATGACCCAAGAGAAAGTTGATAAATGTAGCTGTATGTTGTGTGGCTAGAGCATGGGAGGGGAATCAGAGAATAATATCATCTTTATATTGGAGGAGAGTGCAAGGTTTGAGCTTGAAGGTAGCCAGCTCAGTAGCCAGAGCCTGGCTAAAGAAGGAAGGAGTATCCCTGACTCCCTGAGGGAAGAGAATCCATGTGAGCAGTAATGACCAGTGAGTATTTGGGTCTGTCCATGTGAAGGTGAAGAGGTCCTGACAATCAAGGTGTAGGAGCATATTAAAGAGAGTATCTCTGAGGTGCAGCACCATGAAGTGGGTAGTGGAGGGGGGAATATGAGAGAGCATGGTATAGCGGTTTGACACCTCTGAGTGGCTTGATATAACCATGTTGTTGATAACCCTGAGATCTTGGACTAAATGGTAGATGCCATTATGTTTGAGTACTGGGAGAATAGGGGTATCGTAAGGTGAATGGGTAGCTCAAAGAAACCTGTTGGCTAAGAGGCACTGGATTATAGGTTTAAGTCCCCATTGGTGTTTGCTGCTATTGGCTGTTAAGGAACGAAAGCAAAAACCAAGGGGTTCTTGAGGCATACTAGTACAACTGTAGTTTGGGTGGCACCAATGAGAATAGAGGTGTCCCAACTCTGGGATCAACAAGGGAAGGAAGAAGAAGAAGGGATGAAGGGGTTGAATATGGAGCATGTGTGCCATTTGGAGAGAAAATGAAAGAAATGTGAAGTTTTTGGAAGAGGTCTCTACCCTTAAGAGAGTGTGAAACCAGTTGAGGATAACAAAGAATTTATGGGTGAAAAAGACTCTAGACTGGGCAGGTGATGTGCCCTATCTGAAACAGTTGTGTATGTTGGCCATCAATTCCTCCAATGGAGACCATAGATCTTGTGCAGTGGCCTGAAAACCCAGGAAGAATGGTCACAGTGGTCCCTGTGTCAACAAGAAAAGAGAGTGCCCTATTTGAGATGTTCAGGCAGACTTGGGACTCAGACAAAGATACCTTGATGGAGGCCATTGATACTGAGCCCTATAAATCCTCCTCAGTGGCAAAACCAAGCAAATGGGTCAGCTATTCATGAATCCGCCAACTGTGGTGAGATCTCCTGTGAGGGCAGGGAATGGGATGATTTACTAGCTCTGTGGCACACAGGGCAGTTACACTTGCAGTGAGCCTTGAGCTTACAGATTGGACAAGGTCCTAGTGGTGGCTGTGGGCTGGAGCAGGCTTGTGCCCAGTTTCCTTCTTTGCCACACTTGAAACATACTCTGGGAGGAGCTTGGATGGTACCATGATGTCTCTGTTTGGTTCTGACAGGAGCCCCAGGTGCCATAGCCAAGAAATGTTAATGAAGTCTAACATGCTGTTCATTATCCTGTTTTAATTGTTCCCCTCTATTGTTAAAGACACGGAAAGCCAAGATAAGTAGGTCTCCCTGTGGGGTCTGAGGGCCAAGATCTGTCTTCTTAGTGTGGCATGGATGTCAGGAGCAGATTGGGAAATGAAGTGGGAATTAAAAGGGTCATTCTTCAGGGGACTGAGAGTCACCAATGGTATACATGGTTAGGGTGTCAATATAGTGGGAAAGAAACTCAGTGGGGTTTTCATCAGGGTGCTGGTTTAGCTCATGGAGTTTCTGATAATTGGTGGCCTTGTATGAATTTTTTTTAAGTCTTACAATCAGGCAGCCAGCTGTAGAATCCATGTGAGCTGAGGCTTTGGGACTCTTGACAGTCCCAGTGGGGCCAGCCTTTGGAAGCACAACTACATCTGCAGGACGGTTAAGATCACTGTGGTGTCTCTGGTCTGATTCTCCCTGAGTAGGCTCCTATGGCTGGATCTTTTGCTGGGAGAACAAGGTAGAAGTAAGGATAACATAGATCCTTCAAATGGAGATCATACAAAGTAACAACAATTGGAGCTCCTTTATATTGCGGTGTGCATTAGCAGAGAAGGAGCCTAATCTGTGAAAAATCTGGGACAAATCAGAGAATGTGAAAAGGATGTGAAAGCAAATCATGCCTTTGGGACCAGCCTGTTACTGGTGGAGGAGAAGAGTACAAGAGGTAGAAACTGGTTGCAAGATGGTGCAAGTGAGCAGGGTGAGACAGAGTACTGTGCAGGAAGAGAAAATGGTGATTGAGGATCACAAGAGGAAGAGTTGGAGGCAACAGAGGGCAAGGTGTGAGTCAGAGATGACTCAGGGGGATCTGGCTGGGGAGATTGAGAGGCCTGGGCTTGAGGATATGGAGGAGGAACAAAACCAGGAAAAACATCATCCAGAGGGTCTGCGGAGACATTGGGTATGTGAGAAAGCAAGAGAATGCCCTGGGACAAGGGGGAGTCCTGACATGGGCCATGATTTATGAGAGAGAATGAGAGAATGAGAAAGCGAAGCAGGAGCTCCTGGAAGGAAAAGAGGCTTACCTGTGAGGACTGAGGTGGATTAGTGTTGGATGTAGGCTGAAAATGATAGAGGCAGAGACAGAAGGGTGAGGGAACGGGCTTGGGGCTTCTTGCCAGAGGATGCTCAAACCGGAAGTCACCACCAGGAACAAAATGCCCTGACAATCCAAGTCATGGCATGAGAATTTGAGAGGTTCCTTCCTCTGGCGCTAAAGAGATGGAGGGGAAAGAAAAGAAAATATTGATTACCTGGCATGGGAGGGCTGTCAGAAGCAGAAGCCCCTAGGGAGGAGGTAGAGATTGTAGCTTGTTTTGGATTGGACCAGATGTGAAGTTTACACAGGCAGTGCGGTGTCCTAATCGATGGTGATGTAGGAGGCTTGACACATGCAAACTCGTAAAAGTTCATGGTTAACCCTGAGCAGGAAGACCAAAGCCAGTCTAGGAGCAGCTCATCATCTCGTTTTCGATCCCCACACCATGCTGACTCGCATGCGCGCAGATCCAACACTAAGGGCAGAGTCCTTGTCTCAAAAAAAAAAAAAAGTGGGTACCATCATCTCCACATGCAGTATCAGTTGTTCATATCGTGCTAGTGTACACAAACATTATTAGTATAGGAAATCATAATTAACTGTGTTCATTTCAGATCAATTCATTTGAGTACTTTTTTTAGAGCTGAGTCAAGATAAGTTCAGCATAGTATTTGCCAAAAAGCACAACATGAAACATTGAAATTTAAATAGAAATGTTAATTTATTATATGCTGGACCTGAGAGCAGGCTGCTGGGGTCATGGAGGTGAGACATGGTGGCCTAGCACAGCGGGGGCGTAGGTGATGCAGGAGCCCCAAGGAATTTGGTGAGGGCCCAGGCCACCGTGGGACCACTATGCCAAAAAGCCTGAGTGGTCATACAACTCTCTGCTTGCCTTAGGTGTAGTCTGAATTCAGGCAGCCACACAGAAAACCCCTTTTTCCATACACTCAAAGCCCACCCAGTCTTCAGAAATCTCCCCTCCAGTTTGCAGACAGAATCTAACACTATCCCTGGGGTCGCCTTACAGCCTCTTCCCACCTCAAGAGTGATGCTGGAGTATGCAGGCTGGTTTACTTGTGGGTGGGTGACTGTGGCATGAGGGGGTGTGCTCGTGAGGTGGTGGGGGTCCTTGGGAATCGAAGAAACCATATGTATGCCTATGGGTCATCTCTGGTGTTGGCCAATTTTCTCAGAGACATGGGGCCACAAGAGTTGGTGGCCGACTCACTCTCCTGAGGGGATCTGAGATCTGCAGAGTCTGTGGGCAGGAGTGCACACCTGAGCAGGAGGTCCACTGGCCCTGTGTGCTTGCTAACCAGCTCTCTTGGGGTGCAGTGGCTGCTTTTGCCCTCCGGGAGCTGTTGATGATCTGCGGGGCTTCAGTGTTCCCATCTGTGGAGGAGAGATGATGGAAGGGGCTGGTATGTAAAGAGTCTGACCCAGAAGCCCAGCCTCGGTAATGTTTATTCCTTCATTTCTTCTAGCTTTGTGATTAATTTTCTGATTCAGGATGTAAGAGCTCTGCCACTAGAGAGCACCTGTGGCTTTGGTGGCTGCTCTCTGACCAACTCTGATGGGACTCCTCTGGCCAATCATGTTGGATCTCCATTGTGGTTACATTTTATTTATCAGTTCACTGACCCTTTCTTCTGGCTCACCCACCATCCCTCCTCCCTCCCTCCTTCCCTTTCCATGTCCCTCTCCCTCACTCCTTCCTTCCCTTCCTTCTTTCCTTTTCTTTCTCTCCCTTTACACTAAGGGCTTCACACTGGGCTCCATCTGCATCCCATTTTAAATTTTTTATTCTGAGACAGGGTCTCCATGAGTCTATAAATTAGCCAGGTTGGGCTTGAACTTTCATTGCTGTCTCAGGCCCTGTGGCACTGAGGGTAGAGTGTGAACTTGGTTAGTCTTGGGATCTGACTGGAGGATGGATGAAGGCCTTAAAAAACTATTATGTATTTGTCCCTCGGTGTCCATGGGGGATTGGTTCCAGGACACACATACCCACTCTGCCCAAGATAACCAAAGGTACAGATGTTCCTTCCCTTTATACAAGTATGTAGTATGTGATTTATGTTATAAATCATTGCTCAATTATTGTAATAAACCAGAAAATCTGACCTCACTGCAGCCACTTTGCTAGCAGCAGTTACAGCCATCCTTTTCCATAACTGCTCAAACTGCAGGTTTTTTCCAATCTGATAATTTCTTCAAATGTTTCAAAGACAACAGTGCTACTACATGCATCTGTGCTCACCACAAAGTTAGTATCCTAAAACCTAACATTACTGCTTATCTTAGCTTCAGTTGACTCCCCAGTGGCTGCCTTATAAAAGAGACAGTCATTTTGGACTTTGGAGATTATTCCCTCTGGGTTCACTGGCATTTCAAATAAAGTCTCCTTGTTTTCTCC
>NDGN011361721.1:0-10785 GCA_002564285.1 Tympanoctomys barrerae | reverse complement strand
TATAGTATGAGTCACAACTGTTTCTTTAAATTTAAATGAAATAAAATTATGTAAAATTATCAATTCAGTTTCTTTTTAAAATTTTAAGTATTTGGTTAACACATGAGAAAAACATACATTTATGTGTATAGAGAGGTATTTCAACATATTGATAATATTTGCACTAATTAAATCAGTGCAAATATCATGTTCACCCTCTTTTTTCCTTTGGTTGGAATCTTTATCTTCTTCTCTTTAGGAGTTTTATATATCTTATTTAGTTCTCATGAACTTAGGGACCCCATTGTGCTGTAAAACACCAGGATTTAGTCTTACCAAAGTACTTGTTGTCCCTACTCTTTCTTTCTCCTCTCTTTCACTCTCAACCTTTCATGATCAGGGTTCTACTGTGAGTTTGTGTCTTTTATCTTCCTTGTGTGAGAAAGAATATACAATGTTTGTCTTTCTGTGTCTGACTTATATTACATAATATAATGCCCTTAAGGTTCATCCATGTTGCTTTAGATAAAGGAGTATCATTAATTTTTATAGCTTAATAGTATTTGATTTTTAAGAACTGTAAATTTTATCTACTTCTCTATCCATGGGCACTGGAGCTTATTCCATATCATAAATGATTTGAACATATTTCCTTATTCTGAAGGCTTTCTCTCCTTTTTTGGAGGAACCGGGGATTGAACTCAGGCCCTTGTGCTTGCCAGGGAAATGGTTATTCCACTGAGGCATCTCCCTGGCCCCCTGAAGGCTTTCTCTTTGATTGTTATTTATTTCCTTTACTTTAAAGAAGCTTCTCAGCTTCTAGTAAATTTATTTATTTATTTATTTATTTATTTATGGCTGTGCTATTAAGGTGATGAAGAAAAGCATGATTTATGCCAATTTCTTGAAGTTTTTCCACTATATTTTCTCTTGGAAAAGTTACATTTTCAATCGTTGCATTTAGGTATTTTATTCATTCCATGATGATTGCTTTTTACATGATGAGCATTAGTTAGAAATTTTGAGTCTTCCACATGTGAATACTAGTTGTTCACACATAGATATCCCAATCCCATTATGGAAGAGAATTTATTTTCTCTAACATATGTCTGCACCTTTATCAAGAATCAGCTGTTTGTAGATATGCGCTTCTAATCACAGCTAGCCACATCTTGTTTGCACAAAAGCAGCTGTCGAGATGAAGAGCAGTACTATAGAACCTTTGCATCACTGCTCAAAACTATTGAAAGGCACTTTCGTAGGAATGCCAGGTCACATGGGAAGAGAAAAACTGAAAATGTTCGTGTATACGCTATCGCAACCCAATTTTCTTTCGTCATGGCTATATTCCTTCCTTGGATGTAAAAGCAAATCTCCAGGCTGAGAATGTAGCTCCATTATTAAATGCTGGAGACACTAATTTTAATACCCAGCTTCACAAAACACACACCTATTGAAAACTACAACTACAATTTTTTTCAATTTTTTTGTTTGTTTTTTGTTTTTTATCTTTTTGAGACTGGATCTCGCTACGAAGTCCAGGTTGGCCTCGAGCTCACTTTGTAACTTAGGCTGGTCACAAACTCTCAATGATCCTTCTGCCTTAGCCTCCAGAATGCTGAGATTACAGGTATGAGCCGCCACTCCTGGGCTCAATTCATATTTTATTGAGTTGTAAAATCCTTCATATTGTCTTCTATATATTTCAAAATTTGTGAATTTATCCACAAACTATTCTTTAAATTTTTTTCAATTAACAATGTACATTGACAAATGCCAGAGATAAATGTAGGATATGCCTGTTTAATCACTTAATTTCTGAGATGCTTCTCACAAAATTTTGGTCTTGGCACCTCTTTCAGAATTTTCAATTCTGTCCTCATTTTCATAACTGCTAACTTAACCAGCCTTATCCACTTCAGCAATTACCATAATACTGAATCACTAATATTTTAAATACTTTCCATTATATTTGTTTTTGTTTGTTTGTTTGCTTTTGTTTTTGTTTTTAGTACAGGTTCTAAAGGGTCTCACTACATAGATCTGACCCATGATTCTCCTGTTCTCAGCTGTGATTATTACAAGCACGTGCGACCACACCCAGTCTCAATTGTCATCTCAGTGCTCCCCAGGGACAGGGGCCATCACAGAACTCTGGCTATCAAGCCGTGGCCTCTATGCTCTGCCTAAGCATGCACTTTAGTCCACTGATCTATCTTCATTTTGTTTTTGACATGTAATGTAAAACTCTAACCCTAAATCTTAAAACAAAAATAAGATGTAGGATAAATATCCAAAAATCCATCTCTTCTTCACATTTTATGCCAATAAAGACACAGACAAGCTTATTAGTTAATCTTTAATGAATGATCCTGCAGCTTCGCCTTATGAACAAAGGCTCTATCTTATATTTAGAGCACATTTGTGAGCATTCTTCAGCCTTTCTATCGCAATTTCTTAATGTCGCTGTTTAGTGTACCTCAAATAATATGAAATGTATGGATCCTTGAACTGCTAAAGTTAATAACTTATATTCACTATACACAGTAGAAAGTCAGCCAATTCTGTTGCTTTTTCAAATCATGTTGCACTGAATTTTCTAATTATTGATTTAGTTCTGTGCTTACCATTTTTATTCTGAGCACTGTTCTTCATAAATTCAGAAAGATATTTAAGCATATGTAGAATGCTGACAGTAAAATTCAACTTCCAAGTTAAGAAAATGTTGAGAAAGTTTTTTCAATTCACTAGAGTCTAAGATGCCTAAAGTGTAAATCTTATTGATTTGATTTTGGAGGAGTTTGATTAATTTTTTTCTCTTGTATGAAATATTTCTTTTTCCTTCTTCTTTTTCTCTTCTCCCTCCAACCTTCATTTCTCTTTCCATCTGCCAAACTTCTATCTCATTTCCTGTTTTTATCTTTTATTTTTAAAATTTCTTAATCATAATTTTTTACTCTTGAGATTAATATTAAGGAATGTACTTAAATAATTAAAAAGTACTTGCTTTGAAATACAGTGTATATTACTAAGACATCTCAAAACTTACTCATCTCGTTCTTTAGTTGTCACATACGAGCACTAATAGCTATCTTGCCTATTTTTGAAGATGATAAGGATTATTACTGATAATGAATCATGAGTTATCTTTTTACCAGTCAATTTGTTTGGGTCCTTTGGCATTGATAAGAAGGCTGAGTCTGGACTACTTCCTGCAACTTCAGATCTATTAGAAATGTTTTATCTAGTTGCATGAGGTACACTACTGGTATTTTAATTGGAATTACATTAATTGTATAAAAATTTGAAAACCATGCCTGTTTTCACTCCATTGGATCTCTCTATCCAGGACCAAGAGATATTTTGATATTCCTGATAACATTTTTGGTCTCCTTTTCCAGAGTTCTATAATTTTCAATGTAAAGGAATTTTGCTACTTTTGCTAGATCGATTAATAAAACTTTGTTTTTATTTGCTGTTATGGAATGTGTGGATGTTCTAATTTATATCTGATTGATTTTACTATTTTTGTATAATAATGCTATTTATTTTGAGTGGTGACATTGTATTCAGCCATTCAACTGAATCTTGTTTATTAAAGCAAGAAGTAGTCTGTTGGAGTTTTGGGGGTCTTCTATGTATAGTACTGTCATAGTTTGGGGTTCTTGCTAGGGGAACAACATAACTCAGGACAAATTTTATAATAGTTTATGTACCAAAGAATCATATACAATAAGTGCAGGGAATTTATCCACACACTAAATACTAAAGACTCCAGCTGATGGCCTGGATCCTAATATCCTGCATGAGTCCAGATGAAAACCTAGAGCTCATAACAATGCCTCCCACAAGTCCAGCTGGCAGCTTAGAGTCCACAACAAAGTCTCATGCAAGCCTGATTCATGGATTTCTGCTTCCAATGCCCAAAGTTCAGTGGTGGAAGCTAAGAAGCTCATGTCAATGAGATGAAGGATCTCTGCCAGAAAGCTGAAAGATCTGAACTGGAGCCAAGAAGCAACAGTCAAGGTAAGCACCAGAGCTCCACAAATGTACCATAGTCATCCTCAACAAAACTGAGGTCTCCTTTGCCTCTGCCTTACAATCACACTTGTCACTGGGTCCCTGAGGATAATCTATAATAATATCTTTGTCTCCAGATCTTTAGTTTAATTACATGTGCACAGAACCTTTTTCTGGATAAAGTCACATTCATGTTCACAAAGAAGGACTACAGGGATTAGCGCATGAGCACGTGCTGTGGGAACTCACCATCCAGACGATTACCCAGCCAGACACCTTTTGGATATTTAGGATGAAATTCAGCATATCACGACACAGATAACAGGTTCACAAGGAATTGCCTCTTGAGTAATCTTTGCCAACTACTCATGTTTAGAAGAGAATGACTTCATGATAAAGCAAGTGACAGCCTCCAGGGCACTGGTTAGATCGATGCTGGAAATCTGTCAATAGTATTACATTTATTAGTATAATAATATGTACATATTATTTTAAAAGTATATTTTACACTATGTAAAATGGAAGCATTTGAAAGTAAATCATGATACTGAACAGGAGGCAGCCCTAAAATAACCTACTTCCAGCCTTCAGAATGGAAGTTTCACTTTTCAGAAAATAAAGAAATACACCATTTTTATTTAATCTAGAGCTTTGGTGGTAAATTCTCATTATCTACATGATATCATAGTTAATTCTCACAGCAATGCTTAGAAAAAAAGGGCAATATATAAAATATGTATAATATATATAATATATAATATGTATATATATTAACTAAGATAATTGTACTACTGATTTCTATTGGTTTATTGAAAGGAACAGTAAATGCTTAATTGTTTGATCTATCTTGCATGACTATTTCTGGTAATCTGAACAACTGCTTTGAAGATAACAACATGCAATACAATAATCATTGTTAATTTCCTACAAAAAAATAATAACTGAGGTCTCAAGCTCCTCCAGTGGTGAGGAAAGCTGCATTCCCATCAGGAAAGCCAATGAAACAAACTTCTCCATGAGGCTGAGCAGTGCAATATCATCCCTTCAGGAGCTAGGAAGTGATGCTCAAGATGAGAGCTAGAGCTCTCCCAATGTACACAAGGAACACCAGCATGACAAGTCTTCTAGAAAGACAACCCAAGAGAACTACAGTGTTTTGGCAGTTTCTTCTGTTGTGCCTTTTATTCTGCTGGCAACAACCCTTGTGTGGGCCTCTTGTACCCAGCACCACAATAATTTAATCCTTCTGGGTTTAAGAAGTTGACTATCAGTTATCTATCCACCACAAGTAATATGTCTGCAAATAATAATAAATTTAAATCTCTTTCTATCATTTGCCTTCTTTTCTTTCTCTTGTCTAATTGCTCTGGCTAATATTTCCAGAACTACACTGAATATGACTGGTATTTATGGACACCCTTTTCTTGTTCCTGAATTTAGTGTAAAAGATTTCTGTTTCTGACCATTTAGCATGCTGTTTGTTGGTTTGTCATAGGTGAATTCTATCAAATTGAAATAAAGATCATCTATTCCAATTTTCTGGAGATTTTTCATCATGAATATATGTTGGCTTTTGTCATATGCTCTTTGTGCATCTATTCAGATTATCATGTGATTTTACCTGTGTCTTTATTGATATTCTGTATTATATTTATTGATTTGTATATGTTGATCCATGCTTTCATGCCTGGAAATAGTTCTAGTTGGTCATGGTGTATAATCTTTTTGATGATTTGATGCATTCTGTTTGCCAGTATCTTACTGAAGATTTTTGCATCTATACTCATTAGGGAGATTGTCCTGGACTTATTTTTTGTTGGACCCTGCTTTGGTTTTGATATCAGGAAAATGCATAATTATAGGGATAATTTCAGGAGTATTGCTTTACTTTCAATTTCATTATAGAATCTGAGTAAACATATTCAATCTTCTCTAAATTTCTTGTAGAATTTGGCATTCAATTTATCAGGAACTTAACTTTTCTGTGTTGGTAGGTTTTTAGCTACATTTTTAATTTCACAGATTGTTATTGGGTCATTAGAATACTTATATCTTTATTTCATCTTTAGCTAATTTATGTGAATCTAACAGTCTAACAAGTTATTCTAAATTTTCCATCTTATTAGGATAAAGTTTCTTTAAGGAGGTATTGATGATCTTCTGTATTTCTGCAAAATCTTTTGTAATTTTATGCTTTTCATTCTTATTTTTATGGATTTATTGTTTGCTTTCCTTTTCTTATGTTTGGTGAGAAGATTTTCAATTTTATTTAATCTTTCAAAAAACAAATTGTGATTGATACTTCATATTGTTTTCTTAGTCTTGACTGCATTAATTTCTGCTCTGACTGTTCTTTATGACTTTTTCTCTCATGCAAGCTTTGGGCTTCACTTGTTCTTTTATCTATAAGTCTGAGGTTCAATATTAGCTTCTTTTTTTCTTTATTTTTTTATGTATGTGGTACAGCATCTCACTTAGCAGCTCAGACTCCTAGTAATCTTCCTATTATCAGCTTCTCCAGTGATGGGATTACAGGTATGCACCACCATGCCAGGTATCAGTGGCTGGCTCAGCATGCCTGTGAGCATGGAGGGTATTGCACGTGGTACCAGGGATCAAACTCAGGTCCCTGCAGTTGCCTAAGTATGCACTTAGTATGTGCTATCTTGCCAGCCCTAGTTTCTTTATTTTAACTTTTTTTTTGGTTGCCTGAGATGGGGATTCATTGTTATAAATTTCCCTTTTCACACTACTTTCATTGGATCCCTAAGTTACAGTATGTTTTATACTTGTGGCCATTTAATTATAGAAACTGTTTAATTTCTTCAATTTAATGTGACCCATTGTTTGTTGTACAGACTGCTACTTAATTTCCATATTATTTTAGCTTTCAGAGAAAAGAATAATAGTAAAATAAGCATTAGAAATGATACAGATTTCAATGAACAAATGAATGTCCACAATAGGAAAGAATTGAAATCCATAAACAGAGTCAAATAAATATTCAGATTATTCTGTAATCTAATGAAAAGAGAGTCAATGAAAGCAAGAGACAGCAGAAATGATACATAATAATAATAGTAATAAAAACTTACTGTTCCTGCTTTGAATGACTCTGATCAATCTTATGTTGTTCCTCTTGCATCTTGTTGGAGCTCCCAGATTGGATTTTATTTTAATGTTCCCTTTTCTTTTTTTCAAATTCCTTTCATTATCACTAATCACTTTTCTACCCAACTGATATCATATTTTATCACCTTGATTCATTTGGTTTTCTTAACTTTCTATAGAAATAACAAGGAGAAATGTAGTAGAAGTATTCAATCAATCTTTTGGAAACTTAACAGGACAATAGGAAAGAAAAACTGAAAGACAAAATAAAGAAAAATTCAAAAGGAATAAAAAAGAACTGAAAAAATGTTCTCCCTCATAAAATATTGAACAATCATGAAAAGACAACTGAGAAAAGAGAGATAAAAAGACAAAGCAGAACAAACAATAGAACTGTAAATCTAAGCAACCAAGTTGGAAAACAAAACAGCAAACAAATAAACAATAAAATTTCTCTCATGTCAAAAGTCTTGTGGTATTGTCCATGTTAGAGCCTAAATCTTTGCTGTGTTACTCCACTTAGAGTGCAGGAGGATTAGTGCTGGGTGTTGGCCTAAACTAGGCCTTGGGTGTAGCAGATCGTGTCCCAGTTTTCTGTCACAAACTTTCTGGATGTTTCTCAGCAGCTTATCCACATCTCCTTTTCCGATTTACCATTGAGACATTTTTTCAGTGACTGTGGCTCTCTCAGACACGTACAGGCTAAGGCTGGTCCCTGTCCTGCATGCAGTTGGCCCTCCTGCCCTTTTCAGATTGGCTCTCTTCCACTCTGCTAGCATATCTCTCTCCCCTCTCCCTACCTTTCTCTCCACTCCTCTCCTCTCTATTCTCCTCCCTTCCCCCTCCTCCTCTCCACTCCCCACCTCCCCCCTTCCTTACTCTCCTCTCTTCTTTCCCCCTCTCCTATTCTCCCCTCCCCTCTCCTGTCCTCTCCTCTCCTCTCTTGTCCTGTCCTGTCCTGTCCTCTTCTCTCCTCTCAACTCTTCTCTGTAATCCTCTCCTCTCTGAAGCCATTGGGAGCATGTCTGGGTGAGTGCTGTTGTGTCTGCAACTACCTTTGACACAGTCCAAGGCTGCTCAGGACCTATTTCTCTGTCCTTCCTCCAGTCCCTGGGAGCAGATCTGGGGTAGACATTAAATCTCATTCTTGATTTGTTTGCATCAGGGAAATGTTTGTTGTTTTAGAAACACATGTTGTAATCACAGAAAAAAAACTAAAAGGGTGGTGTCTGGGATGGATAAAGTAATTTCTGATCTTGAATTCCTTACAGTTTTAGTAACTTTCACTGGCTGGCCAAACAGTAGAAGGTATGAAAGCATTGGCTTTCTCATATAGTTAATTTTCTACCCATTCCTAAACTTGTACTGCCCACACAAATCCATCCTGGGCTTCCTTTTACTTGAGAACAGATGGTCCGAAGGCCAGAGGTCTGCTGTGATTGCTATGGTGACAACTAAACATCTTCAAATTTTATTACACGCTCAATGCCTGTTATATAATACACTCCTCAGTGTCACAACAGTGTACAGTTTCCATGAGGATGATCAGAAAAAAAAAAAACTATAAAAAGGTGAAAAATAGATGCCACCTGAACTTTGGAAAAAATTTTGAGCATTCTCAGAAAACACATGTGTATTTCTGTTCTTAGCTTAACATTCCTCTTCTTTTCTTTGTCCCCATGTCTATCACCCCCTAACCCCAAAGGCTGAGAAGTTGATTGGCAAGCTTATCTCTTGTTATTATTCTTGGTCAGTGAGAAGTCTTTTCCTTGCACTGTCCCTGCAGGGTCATGTTACTGGTTGATACACGTGTGTAGCTCATCCTAATTCTTTTTACTTTCTCTTTCCTTGCTCTTTCCCTTCCATCTCTTGGTCCCATTCACATTTGCAGAGGATCTATTTACCAGCTTCCTCTTTTCTTTTATTTTTCTCTTTGAATAATTTGTACAGGGGCTAGGGAGATAGCTTAGTGGAATAAGTGCTTGCCTGGCAAGCACAAGATCCTGAGTTGAATTCCTGATACCACCAAAAAAAAAAAAAAAAAATTGTGCAATTGGTTTTAATGTAAAAATAGCATATGATATTTAAGCTCTTCTGTGATTTATTTCACATAATATCATTGTTTCTGGGATTCTGATGTGGATCACAACAATACTTGTTATTTAAGATAGGTTTTGGCTAGTGAAATGGCTGAATAACTAGTACTAATTTTTTTTTTTTTTGGTGGAACCGGGGATTGAACTCAGGCCATTGCACTTGCCAGGGAAGTGCTTATTCCACTGAGCCATCTCCCCGGCTCCCTAGTACTAATTTTTGTTTATGGACAACAATGCCTACAGTACCAGTAATATCAAGGTAATTAATATGCATCAGAGAAATTCACATTTTATCATTCCTTCCAAAAACTTCTCAAGCAATCTATTGATGAAACATATAAGCAACAATAATTACATTCCAGATCTCAACAACTCAGAGCTACTTAAGTTCACTTACATGTATAATTGTATTATGAATAAAACTTCATGCAAATTATTTCCCAAGCTAACATTTTGTTCAAAGTAGGAAATATAAGGAAAATAGAATTAACTTCCATGACCAATAAAAATGGACATCAATATATTCAAATATATCCAGGTTTCTAAATTTTATGTAACATAACTTACATTAAAAATCCAACTATTTCTTGCTAAGAAGCTTTTAGAATATTTTCACCATAAATACATGTTGAAATTTTGAAAACATAGATATGTTTAATCTAGTTTTTCCAACTCAATTACTTTTAAGTAACAATTCGGTGGTGTTGAATGCCATCATTGGATCATATAACAATATAACTGCATACTTATTTTTCATCTGCTTTAAGGAATATTGTTAATGTATCTCAAAGTGGTATTGGATTTTACTCATGGGATTTGATACATTAATTTAAATAGCTTAATCTCACTCCTATTAACCTTATATCCATTATATCTCTTTTTATCTGCTTCTCTTATAAGTTTTTATTTATTTATTTTTTATTTGTGGAAACAGTTATTGAACTCAGGCCCTTGCACTTGCCAGGGAAGCACTTATTCTACTGAGCCATCTTCCTGGCCCTTGTCTGCTTCTTTGTATATAGAGGTCTGCTCCTGCTTTTCTGTCTATCTTTTCTGTTAATATTTATTAAATCATATTTTGGCTAGTCTTATATTAAATAAATCTTGTGGTATTTAACTTGCAATAATATTGCATTGTGTGCATACAACCCATTATTTTACCTGTTAATTTGTTGGCTGACATCTCGACTGACCCCACATGTTACCTACTCTGTTAGTGCTATAAACATAGATGTACATAGCCATTACACAGTATGTAGATATATAAAAATTCCTTGGTATTTACCCCATTAGTGTATATCATTTTTGTTTCCTATATCAGTTGAAATATTTATTTTAGGGCCTGCCAGATAGCTCAGCAGACTAAAGAGCCTGCTTAGGAAGAGAACAGTGGCTGGAATTCGATCCTCAGTGTGCCATGCAAGTTCCCAGCACATGGGAGGTTGAAAACAGGAAAATCACTACAAGACTGATCTGTGTAGTAAGACCCTGTAGTCACTGTCCTAAATATATACATTTATATATGTATATATAATATATATTTAGTATTATATTTAATGTATATTATATATACATTTAT
>NDGN011361672.1:0-10164 GCA_002564285.1 Tympanoctomys barrerae | reverse complement strand
AAGAATTTGTGTGAAGCTGAATTTAAAGGTGGAAGACTAATTAACCTGGTGGAGTAAATTTCAAGGCAATTGAAAGTTTAGACTTGGGTGCTGTTGGCTGCTTTGAATAAGACGGATAATGAAAACCAGAAAAAAAAAAAAAACAGAAGTAAAGAGTGTGAAAATTGTGCAGATTTTCTATAAAAGAAATACCTGAAAAGTTCAAAGTAAAGAATATGGTTGATGAAAAGATCAGCAGTATTAGAAAGAAGTATCGTGTACCACAACAAGAAAGGTATCTCAAAGGCATTTCGGGAAATTACCAGGGCTTGTCCTTACAGGCTAAGAGTGTAAGAGAACCAATTTCTTTGACAGAATGTTTCTTAAAAAGAAACCCCAGGGTACTCTGCTCTCTAAAATCCATTTAGATACTCTAGTTTGACCATTCAGGCACTCAGAGACCTGAAGCCATGGTCCTGAGAGTATTGGCTACTGCGTACACTGGCAATAGACTTTGGCATCATCCATGTGGTGCTGATTTTCCAGGCATGCAAAATGCAAGAGTCATGCAGTCACAGATGCCTCCATCCACATTTCAGAAAAAGGTGTAAGAGTACAGAAAAATTATGACAAGGTCACAGCACCTTCCAGGAGTCTCTGAGAGGGTAATGTGCAAATGAAACCAAAGGAAGAGTGAACACCCCAGAAACTCTGGGGAGATGCCAATGATGTGGAATGACTGTTGACCAAGGCTGCAGGTGTGATGAGAGCCAGTCCAAGAGACGCCATGTGGGTTGTAAACAGCAAGGCCACAGCACCAGGGCTACCCAAACAATTTGGAGCTCATATCTGACCACAAATAGAAATGGGTGCTAGACCTGGAACTACAAGATTTAATGTTTGCCCTGCTGCATTTTGGCCATGCTTTGGTCTTATTCCTTTCTATGCCCCCATAGATATGGAAATGTTTACCCTGTCCCTTGTGCACTAGAAGTGTTTATCTTCCTCCTTTTAATTTGATGAGGTGCATAAGTTTAAGTTTCCTTAAATCTCAAAGAGATTTTGCAGTTTTGTCTCTTAAGCTGTACAGAAACTATTAAGATTTATTTATTCTTAGTGACAACCTAAATATGTTTTGCATAATGAGAGGACATATATTATTTGAGAGCCAAGACATGAATGTTATGAATTAAATCTAAAACGTCCACAAAAGACATTGTGGACATTTTTGCATATATTCAGAGGTAAGGCTTTTAAAGATAATTTGATCCTAAGGGTTTTAAACTTTATCAGTGGATTAATTCATTGATGAGTTTATAACTAAGTGGGCTTTTAGGATGTGGGGCTTGGTTGGTGGTGCATCACTGGAGACCTGGAAGGTGCACTCTTGTCTCCAGCTCCCCTATTTACCTCTCTCAGCTTCCTTGCTGCCATGGGTGGAAAAGCCTTTCCCCGTTAGGCCCCTCTGCTATGATTTTTTGCTTTGGAGCCAGAATGAGCTCTCCTTCACTAAGTTTTATGTGTCCAGTATTTTGTCCCAGTAATAGAACATAATGAATACAAGCACCATGACAGCTGCGATTTTTTAAAGAACATATCCTTTTATATTTGCCTCAGCATACTCTAGGGTTTGCCAATAAATTTGTCTTATTTTCAGAGCTCAATTAAAATCATTCATGTAGAGGACTTGTAATTTTTTCATATATATAATCCCATTTTTAGAGTTAGATTGTAGGTTAGGAGAAGAATGCCATGGATGCTGAAAACCTGGATATCTGTAAATTATTTCTAAATAGGAAATAATATAATGGTCTAGAATATAAAGATAGCTATTTTATTTGGCTCTATATTGGATAATTTATTCTCCAATTTTTATGCCTTTTATAGAAAGAGTTCTGAGAACTTATGCAAAAAAGGAAAAGATGTAGAAATAAGACTTTCAAAGTGAATCCATTTTAAAAGTGATATACATTATAATCAATGGACTCCTCAGAGTAATGGACTGTTTCCAGTAGAGATAAAAGCCATCATCTGTCTGTTCAGTTTTCTGTCTGTCGATCTGTTCATCTATCATCTATTTGATTGTGTATCTATGTTTTTCTTAAGCAGGACTTCATAGATTTAATAAATTCTTAAAAATAACCATAGAACTTTTTTTTTAGAGAAATCGAATTTACTTTCATGAAACAAGTGATTATAGACATTAAAGAACATATTATGTTTTCTTTATTTTAAATTCATGATATACCCTCCAATAATGTTATAGGAGTCACAGAACAAGGTTTCTAGTAAAATGAAGGATCAACAGCATGCTTACCATGCCCTAAAAACAGCCTCAAATACCATTTCCAAATCCCCTGATTTCTATGGGAAAGTATTATTTGTTGTTGCTAAGAAAAAAATAGGTTAATTCTCTGGCTAATAAAGGTACCACTTACATTTATCTTCAGTATTTTTAAAAATAAGACTATTCTTTCTTCTTTATTTCTGTAGAATGAGGATTCTGCAGTCTGGTGTTTCAAACTTCTGTTGGCTACTTAGAAATTCATTTATTGCCTGGAGTCTAAACCTGAAAATAAACTATACCAAAGTTATTACCAAGAACATTGAAAGTGAAACTACTCCCTCTAGTTGCTGACAGTAGCAGCTGCTCATGACTGCAATTTAATAAGCTTAGTCTGAAAGCACATAAATTTATTACTGCACATATAAACAAATGCAGTAATAGGCTTCTATGAAAACCTTAAAGAACACCATAAAATGACTATGATTTAAAACACTAGCATCTAATCAATCCTGAGCTAATAAATATTAAAATTGAATTTAAAAAACACTATTTATATTAAAGGTGCATGATGACTTATGTAAGGTATGATATACTTATATCAGTAGGTATATTATCTTGCATTTTGCAAACTATGTTCATAAAATTAGTGAAATATTTTAAATAAAGCCAATAGATTTGATCATAATACTATTAATAATCTTGCAGTGGTTCTAAAGCACATACTGAAGAATTTAGGGATAAATGGTTATCATGTGTAAAAATTTCAAATGGTTTAGTAAATAATGTATTTTATATTACATATATTGGTGGCATGAGTAATATATGTGTCTCAGTTACCCTTTTCTCATTGCTGGGACAAATACTTGACCTGCCAGAAATAATGAATGAAAGGTTTATTTACCTCACAATTGCTGGAGGTTTCAGCCCATACTCAGCTGGCTCCAAGGCAGGATGGCACGTGGTAGAGAGCAACCTTTCACAGCAGTCACAAAGAGAAGAGAGCAAAAGCAGTGGCAGAAGCTCAGACAGCTGACTAACCTCTCTCCCCTCCTTACAGTATACCGCAAATCACCTGCCCCGGGGCAAGTGCAGCATCTTCACCCACAATAGTAAACCACAAACTCCAGTAGCCACCCCATGACTGCATAAGGCCTTGAGGGAACACCTAGGCAGAAACCATAACAGTATGAATATAATATATGAAGGAATGCTAAAGGAAACACATTAAATTGTTGATCTAGAGAATCAAGATGAAGGAAGCAGAAGAAAATTCTGTACTATTTTTCAAATCTTTCTGTCAGAAGCAAAATTAAGTTTTCTAAAATAAAACTCAAGAGAGTAGAAAATTTAACAGTTTTGTACTTGCTCCCTCAAAATGCCAGTTGGAATTGATTTCAAGAATGTCAAAGAAAATGTGGTGTGAAAAGATATTTAGAAAACAGTTACTCAGGCCTGAACTTTTCACATTTATGTATCTAGTAGCAGGGATTGAAAATAAAAGCAATTGAAAAAGAATTTCACAAGCTTAGAGTTTAAGAAATAATACTGCCATTCTCAAGTCTTTTATAATCTTCTCAGTAAATACTTTCTCAATTATTCTCTAGCAAGTATTGTTTAAAAACAACTTAAAAATATGGAAATTCACATCAAAATCACTGTATTTCCTTTTCTTTTTTGTATTTTAAGGAAGGATCTACAGGGTGTTCAGGATCTCACTGTTAGATCCTACTTGTAGTGATGTGACTGTTTACAGCCTCTCAAGAGCTGGGAATACAGAGGCATATCACCATTCCCAGTCGCAATTGCTGTCTCAGTGTGCTCTGGGGGTGGGTTTGGCATGGCAGACCTCGGGATCAAACCCCTGGCCCCTGTGCCTGCTTGCAGGCACTTTAATCCACTGAGCTATTTGGCCAGCCCAAAATCACTAGAAATAGGTATATTTCTATCAGGCTTATGTTGTCCTTGAAAAATGTATAATGTCCCAAGCATTATGATAGATTGGAAATATTAATAGCAATGTGGATTAATAGATTAAAACTTTAACATGGTTTCATATTAAAATATACTTAATGTAATATCCTGATTTATTAATTATTTGCTTTAATGACTAGTAAGCATTTTAAAAATAAATATTTGATGGCTAAATAAGTACATGATGGCTCATAACAAAAGCAATAATTTACTTGTCTAAATGTTTAAATATGTTAGCACCAAATTTTGTAGCATTGAACAGAAAGGGAACTTGGTCATCTTGGATGACCATGGAAAGTGGGAAATGATGATGTGAAATTTATGATCTGAAGTAATGATTAGCTAAGGAAAGGTTTAGATTAGAAGGAGATAGCAAATAATTAAGGTCCATGTGTTAAATGAACCATAAACCAAAAAACATTTTAACTTGAAGTTAAGCAGATTCTTTTGAACATCATCTATCAAGGTTGGGCAAAGAGCAGTGCTAAATATACTGGCACAGGCAAGCCCAAGGATTTTATATGCCATTCTAAATAATAGAGACTTTATCTTGAATGCCATGAGAGCCATTTAAGGGTTATAGGTAGGACAGTTTTAAAGTCAGGTTAATGCTTCACACTGATTATTGTGGATACATTGTCTCTTTAAAAAGTGGTGGTTAGGGAACATGCTCAGAAGCTCCGTAGAAGATGAGAGCACTCACATAGACGCAATAAGAGAAATGTCTAAAGCACAGTAGTGCAGAAGAGGACTCAAAATAAGACAATCAAATGATGGAGAGAATTGACAAAAAAGGAAGAAAGATTACTTATCTTTCTCATTCAAAGAAGGGAATATAACACAATGCCATTCATTGAGACAGAACAAGTGAGTATGAAGGATTGAAGGTGAGTCTTGAGTTAAGTATTTATTTAGAATATCAGTTTTTAAATAAGACTTCAAAGCTTGAGCTTGAAACAGAACTTTGGAATCATAATTATGGAGAGAAAAGTGAGAATGAAAAATTGCCAACAGTGGAATATTAAGCAAGTGTGTGGAAGAGAAAAGATTGTGCGATAGACCTGGAAATGTGCCGCAAGAATTAGGAAAAACTATGGTGCAGTATTTAAAAATATCTTATATTATTATGAGAGCAAGTTTCAAGAGTGGGCCTTTATAAACAAACTTATTTAGCTTCATAAAGAAACTTTTTCAGTTCATAGTTCACGACATTCGAAAGCCAGAGGTTGACACTGGCTGCACTCTGGTGAAACCTCATGGCCAATGGTATCCCAGTGGAGCCTGCACCCACAGGCAGAGGAAATCACTTTACCAGATGACAGCTAGAGTCCTGTGTGGAGATGGGCTCAAGTGTATATAACAATCTCCTGGTGAGAGCTATAGAGAGTCCCAGAAGAGACAATGTACTGTAATCCCTTTGGAGGATGCCCTCAATTAATTCTACAACCTCCCACGAGGCCCACCTCTAAAAGATCTAAATCCTCTCTCAATGCCACCAATGTGGGGCCAAATCTCAAAAAAATAAGTTTATGGTTGGACAAATCACATCTAACACAGTTAAGAAAGTGTATCAGAAAGGAAGGAGTGAGCAACATGACCAAATTTGGGAAACAAAGGAAAGAAGTTTTTCCATCGCCTCATGAAGGCAGAATCCAAACTGAAGTAGAGGTTGATAATCAATAAATAGTGGAGAAAGCACATCATCATTGTCCAAGTCTAGCTGCTAAGCTCTGATAGAGGGGGCATAAACTAATGGATTAAAGTTAGTCAAACAGGTTGGTAGCAAAAGGCCTCTAAAAAATGAGCCATGAGCCCTCCATGAAGCCACAGTGAGACTGCAGTTCTGTTTGTTTGCTAAGGTTTAGGCATTGTTTCCCCAACCTGAGGCACACAACAGTAACTTAAACAATCAGTTACAATAAAACATGATGTGTGTTAGAGCCTGGTCCTGTGGAGAGGTGGGAATATTTTGCTGAGTGATACTGGCCAAGGAGGAGAGGCAAGTCGGGGAGAGTTCTGATAAAGCATGTTCTTCAGACAGGGGAGGTAGCCAAAGAGAAAGTCCACAGCTCAGTGAAATCATGATCAAGGTCAGGGCCCTGGAAGTAACAAAGAAAAACCTCATTAGGCTCTTGGGATTTTCTTGCCCCAAAATAAGATAATGTACAGTGACAGATAACAGGTACAACCAAGTCTGTACTCACACCTCTCTAAAGAATGTCTTTTTTCTCCTTGTGTTGATAATTTTAGAAAAGTTAAATGTAGGCTGGGGAAATAGCTTGACAATGTAGTCTCCTGCCTGGAAAGCAAAAGGACCCAGTTTCAATCCCTGGTACCACATGCTCTGCTGCCCCAGAATCCCAGGCATATCTTGCCGGCCCCTGAAAGCAGGCGTGGTGGTGCATTCCTGTAATCCCAGTTCTGGGGAGGTTGAGACAGGAAGGTCACTATGAGTCTGAGCTGCATAGTGAGACCCTGTACCAATTAAATAAATAAATAAATAAATAAATAATATTTTTTAAAAAGTTAATTGTATCTTTTTATGTCTACATAAAATGTAGAGGCGGGGCTGGGGAGATGGCTCAGTGGAATAAGTGCTTCCCTGGCAAGCACAAGGGCCTGAGTTCAATCCCCAGTTCCACCAAAAAATTTAAAAAAACAAATAAATTAAATAAATAAATAAATAAATAAAATGTAGGGGCTAAAAACCCTTAGGCAAAGAGTTTCCTTGCCATCTTACTCAGGCCTCTTCCAGGTTTTAATACAAAGGACTTTTCTGTTGTCAATACAATAAATGATGCTTTCTGGTTTTGCTTTATAACAAATACTTTTGCTCGGTTCTCTTTTCTATCTCTGTATTATAATTCCTTCTTTTTTGAGAGAAGAACCCATCAACCGAACGGAAAGAATTGAAATGTGAATTCAAAGAAAGAATGCATTTCTGAAATGGAAAAATTTTGAATTTGTATAAGGGCCAATAAAATCTGTAATAGTTTGTGACAGCTATCAGCACAATGCACCAGAGACTGGGTAAGTTAAACAGTAAAAATTTACTTTGTCAAAATTCTTTAAGTTCCAAATTAAAGATCAAGATATTTTATTCTGAGAGGACTGGCCAAATAGCTCAGCGGATTAAAGCATTTGCAAGCCCCCCGCACCTGGGGTGCCCTGAGACAGCGATTGAGACTGGATCTGGTGGCGTGTGCCTGTAATCCCAGCACTTGGGAGGCTGTAAACAGGAGAATCTCTACAAGTCTGATTTACACAGTGAGAACCTGTGCACCCTGTACACCGTATCGTAAATACAAACAAAGAAAAGATATTTTGTTCTGAGCCTCCTCTCCTTAGTGTATAGCGCTTTTCCCACCCACCCCCACTTGAATTCAAAACATCATTTCCTGTGTCTGTGTCATCTTCTTACAAAGACACTGGCCATATGTGTTTATGACCCACCCTAATGTCTTCATTCTCACTGAACTACCTTCAAGATAACCTTCTTAAATACAGACACATTTTTGGATACTCACTATTAAGACTTCAACAAATACTTGCACATAGAAAAAATTCAAATAATTGTGTAATATTGACATCTGGAAGCCTATTTTCTTTCAAATTTTGGACAATATTTATAGGATATGCCATCAACACTTTGAAGGAAGGCATAAACATCCTATTTATCAAGTTTGTAGATGGACTATGCACATTTGAGAGGCACACTCTAGAATTTCAACTCCTTCCTAGGATATTTTGGGGACTGGAAGTTATTCCCTCACTAGTTCTATTGACAACAAAGTCATGTTTTTGAGCCTGATTCAATGTCAAACAACCTTGAAATGGGGCAGTAGGCATGAGTGCTGACTCCTCAGTTTGTTTTCACCTGGGGAAAGAGTGTTAATTTTCTGTGACCAAGGACCCAAAACCTCCTACTGAGTGTCTGCTAAGGGGCAATTGATGGAAGTGGTTAGGCGCTTTGTGCAATGAAGTTACTATTACTGGGACTATTTACAGTGTCTCAGTTACTCTTCTCTCATTGCTGGGAGACATGTAAAATGAAGGAAGGAAAGGTTTATAGCTCACAGTTACTGAAGGTTTCAGTCCCTACTCAGCAGGCTCCAAGGCAAAGCAGCGCATGGCAGACAACTTTTCATGGTGGTGGCAAAGAGCAAGACACAGCAACAATGGCCAACAGAGATGGCAAGTCTGTCTCCTTTAAGTTGCACTCAGGTTATCTGCTGCAGGTTGGGAGTAGTACTCATACACATAATCTCAGTGGATCTTGAGTTAATCACAAACTCTAGAAATCTGCCCCACGATTGCGTGAGGATTTGTGGGGACACATACACACAAACCATAACATATGGCTATAATGAAAGTAACTGAAATGATGAAATTCATGCATAGACTTTCATAGGCTGTTGAATAACCTCCAATCTAGGTTGTGAGCATCTACAAGTCTACTTTTTCAAAGTGTCTCTAGGGTACAACTTAAACATTTTATCTTGGGGCAGAGATTTTAGAAGTGGTCATCAATTGGTATAAACAGACAGAACAACATTATACTCAATCACAAAATTATTATTCTGAGCTTAAATTAGTATGAAGTTAATTTTAACAGTTTTTATGAAATAAAAAATCTTTTTATTGACTGTGAAGTTTGCATTAATTACTAGACTAAAGAAAAATGGTTACTAAAGAATTAATCTGAAAGATCTTCTCTAAACTTCAGTGGTGTAATAGTTTATTGACAGATTTCAGTTCTGTAATTCTATAAAGCTATGAAAGAAAGTAAAAATGAGAATGACAAATAAAAAATAAGAAATAGTAGCTGTATGTTATTTATTTTAATATTGCTACTAATCAGGCACTATACTAAGGCAGAAATTTAATAATGATGATAATCAACAAATAGTAAGACCTGTTTATTAATATGCTAAGCTGTAAAAGGCTCAAGTCAACAACTTTTTTTTGGCTGATCAGGGAATTGAACTCAGGCCCTGGTGCCTGCAAGGCAAGCATTTATTCCACTGAGCCATCCCCTGGCTTAGTCAACAACTTCTGTCATTGCCAGTCTTATGGAAAACCCACTACTATTATGGACTACTGGACTATATTGGAATATCTTGCTGAATTCAGGTACCTATAATATTTAAATGACAAAAGAATACCCTTCTCTGACAAAACTAAACAAAAAAGGGGGATACAAATGAATGACTATTTTGCATCTGTATGTTCAAAATAGTTCAGATAGATTCACAGCTGCATTCTCTTGTATCACTGAATAGAGAGATTTTTTTTCCAATAGTGTTTGTGGACAGGATATCATATCTGCATCTTGTACAATGAATAACCATTAAGCCAACAATATGCAATGTATTAATTAGTGAAACTGTGCTAGTAATTGGTTTGAAACTATCTCAATGCTATTTGTTTCTCAATAAAATTATTAAAAATAAAAAAGACCTTTTCCTTGCCTTGAGGTTAATTCATACTGAGGAGTGGATGGGAATTCCTACTCAGGAGTCAGCAACAAAAATGAAACTATGTAATTACAGTTGACAGAATTTCATAGCATGAAGCATTTTATCAGTGTTGTGAGATAAAATACATTGTGCTGACAGGGCTGGGAAAGGCTTCATGGTGGGAGATGAACATAACTTGTATTATGAAGACTTTCTCCTGGATTAAGGAGAGAAATAGATGTTCTACTAACAAAGAGACTAGAGAAACATGTGTTTTGGGAAAGTCACTGAACCATCAGAGAGGGCCAGAGTTGAAGGAGGTAGAAAGAAGCTAAGTAATACCAGTGGTTTCTTACAAAGAAGCCAATATGGGGCTGATATAGTGGTTTGCTCTAGAGGCTGAGACAGGAGGATCACTGAAAATTCAAGGCCAACCTGACCACATAGCTACATCTTTTACAAAAAAAA
>NDGN011361642.1:0-12771 GCA_002564285.1 Tympanoctomys barrerae | reverse complement strand
TAGCTCTTTCCATATGAAAGAACTCTCCTTATTTAAATAAAAAAAGTAAAAAAAAAAAAAAAAGAAAGAAAAAAGAACACAAAATTATGTGACCTATAAAAAAAAATCCTAAATCTGAACAATCCACATGAAGAGAGCTAAAACAATTCAAAGTCATTTCCTACAGCTGCAGCTGATTCTGGACTGAAGGGGCTGAGTGCCTACATAATCCAGCAGGTCATTCTCATGAAGGCTCAGAACACCATGGACACAGAAGAGCCCAAGTATTCAGAGCACGAAAAATGAATAACCTTCATAGAAACTGTGAAAAGAATTAGGACAGCACTGGGCTTCTTACAAACACAGGAGTCAACGGACCTTCCCAACACAGGACTACATGAAATTTGTACTCCCATAACCACTTAATTGTCAAAGGAGGAGGATAGAGCCACTTCCAGACATTGAGGGGCTCAAGAATATTTAATGTCATGCATTCTTTCACAAGAAGCTACCTGGGGAGCCACTCCATTAAATGAGGGTTTAATCAAAAATGGGGCAATTATGAGATCTAAAAATCTAAGGACAGGTGAGAGGAACATTTCACAGTGGTAAATTGTGGGGTTGGTCTCCTGAGAGGCCTTTCCAAATCAAGTTAGAAGTTCTGAAGAATTCTTCAAGAAATACAGATGAGAATGTATAGGGATCCATTGGTCTCACTGCAATCGGTTCTACCCAGGGAGAAACAGTGGCAGGAATGAGAAAAGATAGACAAGAAGACAAAAGCTGGGCTATGTGGCCACTGGTCTGCCTGACAGATAAGACTAAAGCAACACACAACAAAACGATCCTTTATTTATACTTTTGCAAAGTTAGTAACACGTGACACAAGATTGACTAGCGACCAATAGCTGACCTTAATCAGACAGGATGATTATCCCAGGACTGAGTTAGCTTGTTTGTGACAAGCTAACTCAGACACTAACTTTAGAAACTGAGGCCTAGTCCCACCTACATACATCTGATCAATTTCCTAGCTTCCACTATTTCCAACAACAGTCCACTTAGTATATATGGACAGTGGTTAGTAGAGATTTATACACCAGCAAATAATTTAAAAGTGAAATATATAGGAAACAATGCAAACAAATAGAAACATTAATGCGGAAAACAAGGTATAGGAAAGGAAACAATCATGTACTATATGACTAAGTTTCTACACTAATATGCAAGCACTGAAAACAGTCATAGCTACAATGTACTATATTGGGAGATGGAGGGAGAAGGCAACAGTGAAAAGCTTTACCTTTAACCCACTGTTGGCAGTTAATAAAAAATTTAAACTAGAATTTGAAGACAAAGAGGTACATGCCACAAAAATCACTTTACAAAGTTGAAAGCAGTTGCCTCTGGGAATGTGAAGGTTTGGGAGCCTCTATGTCTCATTAATAGCCTTCCAGAACTACACCAGCAGCGCTGTTAAAATTTTCCATTACCTGGAACTTCTATTTTCTCCATGGCTTCATGGTTTTCTTCTCATTTTATTGGGTTTTTAACTAATTCCTCCTTCAAGAGACCTTATAAGACCACTTTTTGAAAAACAGCCAACACTTCCCTGGCACACTTTTCCTGAATCTTTTATAGAACAATCTTTTATAGCCTTTCCCTGATGCATGAAACCAGTACTTGCAGGCCTGAATCCCAACTTTACTGCTTGCTAGCAGCAATGTGTGAGATGTAATATTTCAGTGCTTCAGTAACTCACATCAAAAACAAAAATAATAACAAATACTCAAAGTATGCTGAGAAGAAAAACTGATATTGTACGCTGTGTACATTTGTTGTAAGATTCAATATGAAAATTATCTTTTATCTGCAACCTTCTGTATTATCTGAATTTTTCTCATAATAAAATGTAGCTTTTGTACAGAACCAGTAATATTTTTTAAACATTTTATTTCAAAAATTATAAAACAGAAAAGGAAGAAAAAGTACATATCATTCTACTATTTGCTACCTGTATGTCTCCATGAGACCAGCCCAAATCCCTTAGCTGACAATAACTTTTTATTTATATAAACAAATTTCTTTTTCTTTTTTCTTTTTTTTATGAGCAGAATACATTTACTGAGAGAAAGCTCCTATCCTAGAGAGGGACAGAAGGGGGGGGCCCCGAGCAGGTGGTCCCCAGACAAATTTCTGCATACATACTTCCTTATTAAATAAAATCTGGGATTGTATCATTTGTCTGTTTCTCATTGTCCTATCACATTATTTTTAGTTACTGCATTATATTCTTTGGGGCACATATTAAGATTTACAGTTTTAGGGCCAGGAAGATAGCTCGACAGCATAAGCACCTGCCTGGTCCTGAGTTCGATTTTCAATACCATAAAAAAAGGAAAAAGAAAGATTTACAGTTTTCCCTAGTGATGGACCCTTAGAATGTCCTCAGATGTTTTTACTGGAGGTTTACCTCAATAGGAGAGTTCTGCCTAGAACTTTAGTTCAACCCCCAGGATCACAAAAGCAAATCAATTTTTTACTACCACCATGCTAAAAGTAAAGTGAATGTGAACACATACCCTTACATATTCAACCTATTATAAGATTGCCAGGAAGAAATTAATCACAAGGAATGGATTTTTTCAATTGTTTTAAATACTGAAAATCAAAATATACATAAAATAAATGCTTTCTGAATTACAGATGCTCTGTGCATATTAAGTATTAATCTACTGCTAGTATTTATGTTGTAAACAGTACCATGTCTTCCACCATACAAAGTTCTATGTTTTATGTGCATAGCTATCAATTTTCTTTTTGGCCTCTTAAGTTAGTAACATCTACATCACAAGTTTAAGTTAGGATTTTCTATATATTATTTAGAATGTTTTATATTTAAATCTTTAATCAATATGAACTTAATTTATGGTGGGAAGTGGGACTAGTACTGGAGTGAGGTTCTAGTGAGACCTTTAAGAGACGATTAGGTCACAGGATTCTTCGTTTACCAAAGGACTCATGCTGTAATTAAGAGAGTACTGTGTGTTGGTTACCCCAAGAGTGGGTCTGCTATGACACCAAGTCCTCCTCTCTCTTCTCTCACACTTTTTGCCCTCCAGCCATGTGATGATGTAGCAAAGAAAGCCCTCATCAGATATAACCTCTTAAGTCTTTTCAGACTTCAGAACAGTGAGCCAAATAAATATCATTTAAAATCTACCAAGTATATAGTATTGTGATAGTACAAAATGGTTTAAAACAAGAATCTAACTTTATTTGCTTCCAAATGCAAAATAACCAGTTGTCCTAACAGTATTTATTGAATAATTCAATCTTTCTCCACTAATTTAAAGACATTATTAGACAACAAATCTTCATATACATAGACAATATGTACACTTATGTGTTTGCTTCCACACAGGCATGTGTATGTGTATATACATATAACTGTTTCAGACTATTTTCTCCCCGATATTTCACCTGGGTGCCATTATGGTGTGAGGCCAACACTCACCTGTCCTTCTTCATCAAAAGCCATGACTACCACAGCAGCTCCAAACTTCTTAATTTTCCTGGCCTTCTCCAAGAAGTCCTCTTCACCCTCCTTCAGACTAATACTATTGACTATGCACTTCCCTTGGCAGCACTTCAACCCAGCTTCAATCACAGCAAAATTGGAAGAGTCAATGCACAAGGGCACCTAAGATACAGGAGGAAGAACATCATAGTGGCACAAGTCACCACAAATCCCCTTCCAAGGGCTCCCAAACAGAGGATGTTCCACTCACTTACGGTGCACAAGCACCCAGCAACAAGACATACCTTGGAATACGGCCCTGTTGTGAACATGTTAGAGTTTTGGTGACAATTTGGTGTTTGGATCCTACTGGTAAGAATGTGTGAGGTAAAACATTTTTGTGCTTTACCACTATTAGCTAAAACTTGGTGTTATGGCCTGGGTCTAGATTTTCCCCCACAGCCTCATGTGGTCATAGGAGGGATTTTTTCAAAGGTGGCTAGACCTAGAGTATGCAGTGCTGGAACTGATTCACGTGAAATTCTACGATTAAGTGCCCAATGATTAAGAGTGTGGCCTAAGCAGCCTTGATAAGATGTAAAGGATAAAAGAGATGTGGTTATCCCTTGTTGCTTTGCTACTCTGAACTGTTTTTCCTCTACAATGTTTATCTACCATCCATCGTGCCCTGGAGCCAGCTGATTATAGACTGAAACCTCTACAAACTGTAAGCTAAATAAGCCTTGCCTACTTTTAACTTTTTGTTGTTTTTTTCTTTAATGTATTTTAGTACAGGGACTACAGGGTCTCACTGCACAGATTGGACTCGTAATAATCCTGTTTTCAGCCTCCCAAGCATTGGGATTACAGGGGTGCGCCACCATGCCCAATCTCAGTCACTGCCTCAGCTCACCCTGGGGGCAGGGCCAGCACGGCACAATGGCGACAGAACCCTAATCCCTGCACCTGTCTAAGTAGGTGCTTCAGTCCACTGAGCTATTTGGCCTGCTGCTTTCTTTAACTCTGGCTATCAAGTATTTTGTCTCAAAATTGAGAGAAAAGTAATGAAGACACTTGGTCTCCACTAAATTTTATTAAGACTATAGGTCAAAACCAGAAAAGAGAAAAAAAGTAACAATTACAGGACAAAGTAATAATAATCTCTTACATTACATGGCATCCTACATGGCTGACAAGAATCATTATACTTCATTAATCATTATACTTCAAGAATCAGGTAAAGCACATATGACTAGCTGATTTCAGACATCAGGAAAGAAACCAGGGTCAACAGCTTATCAGCACAGCACAGCGGGAGCCAGCCTTCTTCCCACTAAGAAATTGATGAACACCTCATTCCTATGATTCTGACTGACTGAACTGGTCACTGAAGTAGCACTTCAAATTCTCAAAAGGTTCACTCCCAAAAAAGTGGTGATGCTTTTTAGATACACAAATAAAATATGGATAGTGTTTCCCACAACTTCTAACTTAAGAATTTGCTGAAGCCTAATAAAAATCAAAGCCCAAACTGAGACATACAACTCCTAAAGTACCAGAAGTTGCCTTATGAAAATAATCTCAGGGGCTGGGAATATATAGCTCAGTGGCAAAAGTGTCTGCCTGGCAAGCACAAGGTCCCGAGTTCAATTCTTGGTACTGGGGAAGAAAAAAAACAACACAATAATCTCTGGCCAGTGATACAGCTCAGCAGCATAAGCGTGTGCCTGGCAAGTGGAAAGTTGAGTTTGATTCCTGGTACCAACAAACAAATGAATGAATAAGTGAGTGAATGAATGAATGAATGTAATCTCAAGGCCAGTGTGGTGGCACATACCTAAAATTCAAGCTACTCAGAGACTAAGACAGGAGGATCTCAAGTTAAAGCCAGCCTGGGCAACTTTTCAAGACTCTGTCTCAAAATAAAAGAATTTTTAAAAATTCTTTTAAGTTGTGGTAGAGCACTTATGGCATATGCATGCCCCTGGATTCAATCCCCAGTATTGAAGGGGTGGGGGTTCCTCATCATAGATTTAATGGCTGAAAGATAAGGTGAGTTTTCTGAGCCCTTTTAAACATTTTAAAAAGACTAACACAAAAATTATAAAAGCTGACATAATATTTTGATTTAACCTTGTTTCAAACTTTTTAAAAATCTTATTTATGTATTTGGTACAGATCTTAATATGCAGCTCATACTGTCTAAGTCTCCCCAGAGCTGGGGTTACAGGCATGTACCACCACACGTGGTTTCGGTGTTCTGCTCAGCACAGGACTGGTACAGCATGCAGTACCAGGCACTGAATCTGGGTCTTTGTGCTTGCCAGGTAGGCACTTAGACCACCGATATATCTCCTCTGCCCCATACTTCTTCTTAACCTGGTAAGCTTAATAAGGTCTCTTTTTCCTGCAATAAAGAAGTACCAAGTTCCCCTGCCCCAGAGAGAAATGTAACCAATGATATAGCAAGAACAGGTAAACACATTCTGAACTGTGAGGAGTAGGTTCTCACTCTGTCTAGACATCTAGGGAAATTCCAATCCCAGAAGCCTTGGAAACTGCAAAGCTGAAGGAATATCTCTCTCCAAAATCTGGCTTATGTCCAAAACAGTATCATTAGTCAAGGAAGCTGAAAATCAGAAACAACTATGCTCTCAATGTGTGTGTGGGGGGGGGGGGAACAGTTTATCCATGGACTGATAAATGAAGCAACTAGCAAATCTGAGTGACAAAGTAAACTCCCTTGCTGAACTTAGACTTTGTACAACCTTGGCAATGTCAGGCTCGGAAGCAATGAAGTTGCAAAATTTAGTCATTGCACTTGGACCATCTAGCATGCCATCATCCATGTTGACATCCAGCACCTGGGCTCCCATTTCCACCTGTGCTTTGGCAACACTCAGCGCTTCCTGCGGGAAGAATTCGAGAAGCATCATCATTAGGAGACAGTGACTCAAAGGAGGCTAACAAAAATAATCCCTCCCACCTTCAGTTGTCCTAATACTCTAGACTCACCAGCCCTATTGCTTGACTTTGGGCCTGGCTTCCTCCTGACAGCCTTGACGAGATTAACCTTCCTTATATTATTTCGCTTCTTGCAATCTCATTAAGATTGTTTTCCTACCATAAAGAATCTAAACTCAGCTAGTAGTCAAGGAGCAAGGCTGCCTTATCACCCAACTGAACTCCCCGCTCAGTCCCTCTATATCCTTCAACCAGCCAAGACCATTTCTACAGATCACATTCTCTTTTCCTCTACATTGGTTTAGACTGTGCTAAAGACCCACCTCCTTTTAAGAAAAGTCCTTATTTAGTTCAGTGCAAAGACTCTGGGTTCAGTCCACAATACTACAGAAGACAGACAGATACACACACACACACACACACACACACACACACACACACATCTTACAGAGACAAGAGTCTTTAGAGAAACCATCCAGTCACGTAACTCTTAAGTGTTTGCCAAAGCATGTAAACATGAAAAGATAAAATTTTGAGATAAATTCCAGTGTGTTTTTATATCTCTGGAAGGGTTTTCAAATCCTTTAATATGCTAGTGTATGTTGCAACTCTCCAAGAACGAATAACTATAAACACAATCTCCCACTAATGTCCATTTAAGGAAACTCTTGTAGGATCAATGTTCAAAGAACACTTTGGATGACTTACATCCTCTTGAGCCTTATCATACAGTCTATTTCATTATATTTTCCTCACTCTCTCATGTCTGCTAGTTATTCTTATAAACAGATTTGAAGTATTTGGAAACAAAGAAAGGTCTTATGTATCTCCTACTTTGCACAATATACATGTTCAATAATGCTTTATAATTGGTAAAGCGGTGTTTTTAAGACGTCACTGCAGACTTCATTGTCATAAAATAATCAAGTATAAAATCAGCAGTAGGTACTGATATGTCCATATTTTTTTCTTAGTCTAAAAAAATCAAGTAAGAATATTTATCAGTCACTGTAACAGAATAAACATGCAATCCTCTGAAACAGGTCATAAGGAAAAAAAATTCACAATGAGGCAAAGACACACAGAAAAAGAATCACAATTAAATTCAGCAAAATGTTTTTTCCATATCAGCAATGATTAAATAATATAAAAATAAAAAGAGGGGCCACTCTTAGTCCCCATTCTTGAAGGGTTTATATCTAGTTGGAGTACATGACACAGCTCTATTAAAAACTACCTTGCACTACAATAGTGACTAGCACAAAAAAGATCTTATTAAATAACACATATTATTACTTCTACCAGTTTGCTTCTTCCTAAAGTAGCTTAAGCTGTCAGTGTCAAATTCTACCAGTTTGCTTCTTCCTAAAGTAGCTTATGCTGTCAGTGTCAAATTCATTAAATCAGAGTGATGAAAAGGATACCACAGAATGGGCAGCAGAATCAAATGTAAGTAAAAGAACTGTCAATTGAAGAACACTGCATGACTATTCAGGTCATCACCACTTCTGAAAGGAGCTAACATGAGCCAGGCACAGTAGAGGAAGCAAGCCTCCAGGGTGTGCAGATGATGAATCAGGATGGGAAACCACCAGACCTTGATGGGGAAGACAGATGATGCCTTCAGAATGTGGCTCTTACTCTACTTTGCAGAACTTCTGACTAGGGAGCAGCTCGGTGTAAGTTAAATTTGGTCATCCACTGAGTGATCATGACTGAAGTTATTCATAAAGTTTCCAACGTAGTGGTCTATTTTATTTCTTTCAGTCTACAGCTAATATGCTCAATCTTTCATCAATCAACATTCTGCGCTGTCAGGAGGAATTAGGTAAAAATTTTCTTAGTTTTTCCCTTTCCTACAAGGATTCCTAAGAGGTCAAAATGAAGAACATTCACTTGTCAATCAATAAAAATGGGCAGAAGCTAAAGCCTACCCATCTCACCGCACTTCATGCCCCACTGTGGTACTTTTTAATATATGCTGACAACAGTAGCTTCATCTACATTAGCCTAATCTTCCCACAAACCATCTGCTCCAAACACCCATTACCATCTTCAAACACTTCCCAGCCCCTCAGACAGCACTATAAAGGGCAAACTGTTGTTCAATGACATGCTGTCTAGCCAGAGACATGGCAGATGCCTCTGGGGTCTCACAAGGATGCTTACTTCATAGTTTCCTGCCATGATGAGTTTAGCAAACTTCCTGGATCCTGCCACGTTACAGCGCTCTCCAATGTTAACAAAGTTGGTATATGGCCCAATCCTGAAGGGCTCTAGACCTTAAAAGGAGAAGCATTTTTAAAAATTCCTGTAAATGCATAACTATGACACAAGACTCACAGACACAAATGCTTTCAGTAAGAAAGAAGTTGCTGTACCAAAGCCTATCCAAGCAGATGGACAGGGGATCTAATGTGGAAAGAGGACTACAGTCTGTTTTAGGGAGATGTAAATGCAACAAAGGTTATATGCTGTGGCTACATTTCCAGCCAGAACTCTCAAAAGAAGAAATAATTCAGGGTTTTATACTATAGCTATCCCTAATTGGCTGAACTATACCATCTCTGAGAAAGAAGGAAAAGTTATCGTAATATCCCTATGTAACCAAGTGTAAGGGCCAAAAGCCATCGAGAAAGTTGAAAAAACAAGATTGTTCTATATCTCAGATATCAGCTTGAAGTTGATGGAGCAAGCTATCTTAATTCTAGCAATAGTATATGTACAACTTTGTTCACCTCCCAAAACGGGCAAATATCATGTAATACATGTGGATAAATTAACTGCAAGTACAAAACAACATCGAGTGTAGATACAGAAAAGGGTTTGAACTACTTTAGTTCTCCTTGTTATTTTTAAACTATTAAGAGAAGGCAGATTGGGCATGGTGGCGCATGCCTATAATCCCAGAGCTTGGGAGGCTGAAAACAGAAAGATCACTATGAGCCCAATCTGTGTAGTGAGACCCTGTAGACCCTGTACTAAATACATTAGGGGGAAAAAAAAAAGAGAGAGAGAGAGAGAAGGCAATCTCACTGGATTGTTTCATAAGTAGGGTCTGAAGACAGCTGAGTTCAAATTGCTTACCTGATCAGACAACCCAAGGCAACTTCCCACATGCATGGTCTCTAAGCTTATAAAACAGACATAGGAAAGTGTCTACCTTACATTATTATTGTACAAGTAAAATACAATAATGGAAAATGCTCATAGGCACAAAGTTAATACTGGGCAATCATAACTGTCAAAATGAAAGAATATGGCCAAAGCACTGGTTGAAAAAGCAACAGATGAGGAACTAAATGAAAATAAGCTATATCAACAGTGCATAAAACCATTCCAAAACATCTGTTCACCCATTCAAAAGACAATCATTTTCCACAATTTCAGCTGGTGATGATCCCAAGCTAGCTTCAGCACATCCCTGACCCTTAGACTGAGTGGGGCTTCAAACGACAGGCAAACAGAGATACCAACACTTAAATTCTGAAGAGTTCTTATACGACCTCCCTAACAGCATTTCACAGTTCAATTCTATTATGAACATCAAATATCTGATAGCAAAGCATTTCTCTCAAGTCTTCAATTTATGAAAAAATTAAAACAAGTTAAAAGGAAGCATTTGATATCACTGTTAATATCTACTTGAAGGTGACTTAAAGAAATTTAGAGAGTATAAAACAAATTCAAGAAAAAAGATTCTTACATATGAATTCTAGAAAGAATAAATCATATATAAATGGATATCTTGTTCAGATTCCAACAAAGGTCATGTATCTTTCTTACAAGTGCGTGGCTGAAGCAATAAAAAATTGCAAGTTCCAAGGATAAGGTCAACTTTTCCGTCACACCTTTCCCGGACAAAGCTACCATATCACAAATCATAAACTCCACTGTCCTAATCTCATGTTTTGCCTTCCAGAACACAAAAAGAAAACAGTATTACCACAAAGAGGTATGTTTATTGACTCAATGGGGGCTAGTTCTATGAATATGTTCTGGCTGAGAAAAGTTGATATTACTTTTGCTATCACTTTTATTTTACTTTACTTTACTTAAGATAACATATAAAACAAAAATATTTCAACTTACAGAGATGTTAACTATAAACTACAAGAAAATATGATTTCCTACATGTTATGTGCAGCTCCTCTATAAAAATATTTTTTACTTAGTCTTGCCATCTACTATTTTATTAACATCAGAAAAAACACGAAAATTCATTTTTCTAACAGAAGGCAGGAGGACTGATTTTACTAGTTCCTTCTTTGAATTTGAATATCAAAACATATGCTGAAAACAAGAGGCTGTCTATCTTAACAGGACTGTTGAGAACCAAACAAAAATACACACTTCTTTGTGAAGTATCAACCTACAATAGAAGATTACAATAATAATGTTTTGGATGCACACAAAATTTTCCAGGAAGATGCTACTGCTCTTACTCAACAAACTTCGGCAGTTTGGAATTTTTGATAACCATTATCAAAACAATAAACTTGTCAGGCTGTGGTCAAAGGTATGTTTTTCAAAATAGTGCACAATAGACACAGGACCACCAAGCTCACTGGGTAATCTGGACAAATCACCTGGGGCCTTCATTTATTTAACCCAGAAACTAATGTCTTCCTAGCCCCACACCTAGAAAAAGAAAGGGTTCTTCTCTAGAACTCATTTAAGTGCCAGGAAAACATATACTCCTCTTTGACCTAATCAGTTGTTTGACACAAATTACCACTACCATCTAGAATAAACATACCAAATACCTTCTTCAGATGATTTCTGAAAGCACAATCACCATGTCTTCATGACTTACCAGACAGTAACATATGTCCTTCAAAAACACTGGCAGGTGGAACCCTAGGCTTACAATTTTTCACAGCTTCAGCAATTTCCCTGCATTAAGAGAAAAGAGTATTAACAGAATAAAATAAAGGTAATTAAACTAATTTTTCAACTGTGAAAATAAATCCATATTAATATAACTGTGCATATAATTATATGTCTACTCCCAAATCTACAACAGCAATTATGCCTTTTATTTTTCCTAGCATGCAGGAAATTAATCTATAAACCCTGAATTTTATGTGCCTGCCCAGTTGGCTTTGTGTTGGCTGTTTCTGCCCTTGAAACTGCAGCTGTGTGAGGGCCTGCCCAAACACAAACTGCAAACCTCCTCCCGTTCACCACACAGATGTCCTTTACTTTTTCAAATCCACATATAGAAAATGTACGTAAAGAACATGCCTTCTGCTTATTCAATAGCTTAATGAAGAAAAGGCTTTGGCTCTGAGGAGGAGAAGCAGACAGGAGCAGATAGACCAGTAATAGAGAGAAATCAGGACCTCTGAACCAGTTTTTATTCTAACACACACAGCAGAAAGGGTACACATCTTAAAAGAGTAGTACTTCAAAATAAACTGCTTCACTCATTCATACTGTTTAACTTTTTTAGTTCTAATAAATGATGACTCTGATCAACCAGGAAAAGTTTAGCTTTTCTAGCGAATTGCAGTAAGAACTGTTCTCTCTACTGCCTTCTAAATTAGTAGGTATAGTTCTAAGGGAAAAGGCCAAATAGATAAACAGATATAAATATATAAATATAAATACACAGAGATATTTAAAACAACCTCTCTTTTTAAGAGGAAATGACCTGAAAATCAAAGAGATAAAGTCTATGATCCAAAAGATAAAATATATTCAACTATTCCTGGCTTTTAGATAGGGTATAAACAATGTTACAGATAGTGGGAAGAATATAAAAGATGTTAAAGATAGTGGGAAAAACACGCAAGTATAGATAGATAGATATAGATATATAGATATAGATATGTATATAGATATATAGATATAGATAGACAGATATAGATATAGATATATATTATGGTTGATGTGACTATACTAAGAATTCCCATCAGTTTTTTGAAAATAGCAGTTAATATATAGAATCTTCACCCTGAGTAACTCTGTATGCTGATATCTGCAATTTAAGCAACTACATTGAAGACAGCAATATGTAATGCAAAAACCATGCTTGAATACCTGTCATCTTGGTCTTCTAAATGTGTACCGTTTCTAATGTCATATCAACTATTACTATACTCTCTTTAGAATAATTTTTAAAAAGGTAAAAACAAGAGACAAAAACAAAAATTTTAAGATTTCTTGTAAGCAAGCGGTAATAATCATATGCCCAATCTTACATGACTATATCTGTTAATCTGAGCAACAGATTTGATGATTAAAAATAGATAATATATCAACCACTGTTAATCAGCTATTCTTGTTTTGAAAATCTGTAACAT
>NDGN011361638.1:0-14360 GCA_002564285.1 Tympanoctomys barrerae | reverse complement strand
CAGATCTTCATTTATTCTGATAGAATGAGTGGGATGCTGGACAGAGCTGCAGACCTACTGCCTGCACAGGTCTGAGGAGGCTATTTCTAAGAGAAGTAAAGGACCCATCTGTTCTGTGTTTCACCAGGAGCAAGCATGTTAGGTACCTGGTGACACCCATCTACTAGTCACCTATTTTCCTTTAGGCAGTAAAGGGCAGTTTTCTTTTACAGAAACGTACAAAGTAGGAAGCATAACTTGTACACAAAGAAGACATTGATGTAGGAGATGTATAAATCCTACGTGATCTCCTTTCTTGCAGTGGATATGTGGAGCACATTGTGGGAAGAATCACCTACTTCCATATGACTCTTCTAGATCACAGCCACAGCTCGCTTAGGTGTCTTCTAAGTGGAGAGTGAAATAATCATATGGGATGAAATAATCATCTTATGGGTGATCTCAAGCCTCATGAAGATCTTCCCCCCAATCTTCTCCCAGATTCTCAAAGACAGGTATTGACTCCCCTAAACTGACATACGGGCAAACAATAAAATTGCAATTTGAATCCTGACTTTTTGACTCTGAACTTAACTCTCTTACACATCCACAAACTATAGTTATAAAACTCACTATCTTAGTTGTATAAGCAAGCCATTAATTTTGGATGCAAAGTTTAGGCTCATGGTGAACTCAAACAGCAGACTATCCAGTTAAATAAGCCGATACATGACCACCTTACATTTTCTTGTTGCGGAGGCAAAGTATCTGACATCACGATGAAAATGGGAGAGGCTTATTTTGATTCACACTTTAGTCCATGGTCATCTGCCCCCGAGGAAGGAATGTATGGTAGAAGGCTATCATGGAGAGAGCTGCTTGTGCCATGGTGCTCCGGAAGTGGAGAGAAAAGGAAAAAGCAGGGAGTGGAGACACATCCTTCTGGGTCATGCCCCAGTGAAACACCTCCACTCAGGACCCACCCTTAACAGCACATTTTGCACATTCAGAATAGCTCCCCCAGGACATCCAAATCCATGAGGGGAGCCCCATATCTAAACTACAGCACCTTTGTTTGAGCTACTCTGATACTAGTTTTTGTCATATGCTAATAAATTTTCATAAGAGTATATGAGTCTTCCAGCTCTACAGTCAAGTAGGTGAGCCCACAAAGTAATAGTAATGAGCACTATCTAATAGTAAACCTTGTGCGAATGCTATGCAGAGTTTATTGTGTGTGCATTTATTTCTCTTTAAAAGAATAGGGTCTATTGCTTTTATTGTCCTCATTTTTAAGATAAAGAAAGAGACACATAGGGGATAAGAATTCCACAAAGTCATAACTAATAAGATTGAGAAGCAACGTTCAAACCCTGGCAGCCCTACACCACAGCTGTTCCTTATGACCACAATCACAACCCAATCGTGCAGGTGTATACTTCTCCACCTTAACCGAGGTGTTAGGAGGAGGCCAGTGGGAGACGAAGCTAAAGCTTCTTGCTAGCTCACCCAGTTGTTTTCTGCAAAGCAGATTCTGATCCCAGGATGCTCAGCCATGGGTCATGTTGAGAACATCTTTGTTAGAGAAGTCAGTTACTAGACACTAAGCCACTGGACATGAGGGCACACAGAAGCTTTTGGAAAGTAGTGAATCAGCATTTGTCATTGACCAAGAAGTCTGAGTAAAATGAAAGGAGAATTTTTGGCAGTAGAATCAGGTCCATGGGAAGATTAAATGATTAAATAAACAGGCATATCAGTCAGGACCCCTTGTTCCCACTCCATTATTCTACTTCCAGTTTAAGGGCTATTTCATTTTGAGGCTACATATGATTTATTTTACACTGTCAATCTTCTACTGTTAGGCACTCAGGATGTTCTGTCTCTCTTTCCTCTTCTCCCTCCTCTCTCATTTCTCCTCTTTCTTTCAACCCCCATTTTCTCTTCCTTTCCTAATACTATTGAAGCCAGAAGAGCCTCCTTCAGAAATTTCCCACTTATTCCTCTAGTGTAAATTCCACGGAGAGGACTTACTGGGTGAGAGCACGCACATTTTAAACTTTGGCGTGTGTTATCAGTTCATCCTTAGCAACATTTATCGGGTGACGTCTCTAGCTAGCCATGTGAATGGGTGCTTTGTTACTTTTGCAGTCTTTGTCAGCCTTCTTAATCCTTGAAACTATGATCAGAAAAACAGACACAACCTTAATTTTTTTTTCTTATTTTTGTTAATGAGGTTTTTCTTATATTAGCAATAGTGCTACTGGGCATTTAAATTTTTTTATCTTATTTATTGTCCAGCAATAAATATATTAGGCATAGTATTTCATTATAAATGACATAAACCAATAAACTCAAGGATTTATTGGCTCCAGGATCACAATTCATTTTGGCAAGATTCAGAACCTTAAACTATATAATTACATAATTTTTCCCCTCTCTCTCTCTTTCTCTCTCTCTGTCTTTTCTTCCTCTTCTCTCTTCTTAGGTTCTCCACTTGTAGCAGGAAGGTTCATTTTAGTCCTCAAGTTTGGAAGATACAAAGAACACTGGACATGGATGTTGATGCTCATAGCGTGGCCACAGTTGGATATTTAACACTACCAAGGGGTACACTTAGAAATGGTTAAGATGGTACACTATGCTATAAATTATGCCACTTTCCAATTGAAAATGAAGAAAAAAATTAAATAACAGCAAAATAACTCTGGGCTTACATTGTCTTTGCAGTTAGTGAATGTGGCAGAAGGAAGGGGCTATGCTAGTAGTATTGTTTTTACTTTATGGAGTATTTAGTAGCTTATGGCCTCTGCAAAAGACTGTTTCTCTGAGAACATGACAATCTGTGTGTCTAAGAATGGAAACATTGTGGTCACATGTCCATTCTTGAAATAAAGAAGATTGAATCATCCTATTGTTAGTTATAAACATTGATACAGTATATTTTCTCAAATTAAATTTATGCAAAGGAAAGAAACAGTATACTAGGCTGACAAAAAAAGATGATCAGTATTCTTTTCTATTAAAAATGAGGAGGTCAAAATTTTAATCATTTGGGAGGGTCCTTTACACACTGATTGTTAACCTTACACTGTCCTATATAAATGGGATATATTTTTGCAGGTTTTTGGTTGCCTTTTCACTTTACTTAAGATGTACGGTTTCCTCCTTTGGAAAGTTAAAATTTTTATCTAATTCTCACAGTTCAACAAGTTTTCTCAGAGATGCCACTTGCGAAGATCCCACCCTAGTCTCGACCCCTCATAATTTCATCCTCCAGCTGAATAGCTAACTGTGCTAACGTATTGCTTTATCGCTTAACTCAAAGTGATTTGATTAGTTTCCTCATAGAAAATTAGGTAACAATGTTACCACATGTGGATACAGTTACAAAGTAGAATGTCATTATTTGAAAATGCAAACCAAAATCCTATGATGTCTATGCAGTGGCAGCTCAGCTCACTAACTTAATTCTTGCCGCAGTTCTGGGGAAGAGGAATGTAGCTATGTTGGTCACCCAATGCAGTGTTCGTGAATGGAAGCAAATTTTTGCTGGATGATTTGTTTGTGAACTGAATTGTTTGACAGAAGCATTCATGAATCGAGACATGACTGTAGTATATTTTGAACTGGTTAGAAATGGTTTTTGTAGGAAAAAAAACCTGGATAATGAAAAAGATTTGGATAGAGTAAATGGATTAAAATATTAACAATGTTAAAACCAAGTGAAGGGCAAGTACCCATTGATTATGGTAACATTTCTACTTTTCCCCATTTTGAATAATGAAAGAGTGACAGAAACAGAACGAGACAGAAACAGAGACACAGAGACAGATACAGACAGAGAGACTGTATTGCACCTGCCCCTTGCTATAACAGCACTGTTGGTCCCTTCCAGTTACCAGCTATGGTTTGATTTTCAAGTGCAACTCACTGTGAATTATATCCTATTGTTGTTACCTCTGGTGACGTCATGGATGCTGAAGATAGATTTGGGATATGAGGGCAAAGGATAGTGGAGCTGTGAAGAGGCCCTCAAAGTCTACTGCGAGGTAATCCTTAGGAAGACATAAATTGGTGGTTATGGTTGTCTCATGATCCAAGCATAGATTTTGAAGTCCATAGTTCCTTATGAGAGCTAGAGTCAAACATCCCACAGGTTTCAATTTTGTTCAGAATATTTATGTCAAACTAGAGTCAACAACTCACTAAAAGTGAAAACCAACCTGTCCCAGAGTTTGTTAACCTTGATTCAGGAAAAAAAATGTAAACACATTTTCAGGGTTAATCCTCTTTAAAAGGAGGAGAAAAACAATAAGGCATTTGTGAAAAATTCTTGCCTACAGACAATAATCAGAAATCCAAGCCCCGAAGTAAAACCATGAAAAACTTAGGAATGAAAAAATTTCCCAAGAGTAAGACTTGAATGAAGAAAGCTCTTAGGTACTTGGAGTGAAAGTAATGGTTAGTGGCTGAAAGTAATGATTAGAAAGGATTCATTCACTAGTAGATGAATTAAGATTCACCACATCACAAGCAGCTTTTGCAGCTGAATATCAAGCCAAAACCCACATCTTTCCTGTTGGATACTCTTATTGGAAATGGTCCTTTCCCCTCACCTCCCTTAGGTCTTGCCTGTGCTATGAGACTATCTTTATCCATCCCATTTTCCACTCTGGATTCATTGTCAGTGGATCCAAAGAGACTTTTATTTACAAAAAGACCTTTTCTCTGTCTCTTCCCCAACCCCTGAATTCCACCTGTTACTCTCACCTGTACATCCTGAAAGTAGAAGTAGGTTTGTTCAAAATTAACTCAACCTCCTAGCAAACTAGATGCTGTACTTTTAGAACTACAATAAAAATCTTGCCAGATTCTTTTGTGTCTTTAAAAGAGAGTTTTGGAATTATTTGTTTTTCACTATTGTTTTAAGAAAACTGATGCTTCAAGTTTTACTTAAAATTTGATGTGACTAGGGTTCTCAATGTTTTGAAACATACATACCACTATTAAGCAATATTTACACTTATTTTATTCTTTAGGTAAAATTGTATTCTGATATTTAATCTCAACAATAATAGGAATAACATTTGTGTAGCTTAGACGTAGAGGTTGTTTTAACCTATAAGGATAGTTTTTGTTTTTCCAGAGCTGTACTTAACTATAGTTGAAAGCACATGTAAAAGCTTATTATTCAAGTAAACTGTGATTAATTTTTGGATTACAACATTTATTTGCCCTCCCTTTCATTGCAGCCAAGATAGGAACAACATAAGTGTCCTATGATGTTGATGGTTAAATTGACAAACAAAACGTGGTATGTATATAAATATATGTCTTAAAGATGAAGGCATTTAGTCAATTGGCATAGCTGTCTCAGAAAAATTAGTGGTCTTTGTTACTGTAGGTCAATACAAGTGTGACCTAATTGTCTTCATTAAAATCATACTTTTCTTTGCTCTGGTTCAGGACTATTTATGAGTGTTTCAAACAAGGCACTGTGCCAAAGAACTTGCAAACTCTATCACAAACAAACAGAGACTTTTAAAAATAAGGTAAAAAAGCACTTCCAAAAATCTCAAAATTCCCCCAAACAGTCTCAGTGTTCAGTGGCCATTAAAGTGGAGAAAACACACACACACACACACACACACACACACACACACACAAAGAGGGGGAGAAAAATAAGCCACATGGCAGATAGATCTCAAAGGGTATCAATGGAAGTAAAACAGTTCATCAAGGTGCTTGATGAATTTATAGAGGATATAACTAATCAAAAAATGACCCTAATGAAACAAATCATCAGTAAGTCTAGGAAAAATAATAAATGGCTTATGAAACTAAAGAAAGAGATGTAAAATGTGAATGCCTAACATAGAAAATAAAATAATGGAAGTCTACAAAATTTTCAAATAGAAATCTGGAAGGTAAAACACAACTGAAAGTATGAGCAGAAATGACCATTGTGAAGACAGAGTGTCAGGTCTAGAGGACAGGACTGTTGTCAAAGATCAATTAATGAGAGATATCTTAAAAACAAGAAGGGAAGAGCAAAAGTGGATCCAATTGCTTCTAGATGACCCAAAGAGGAATAATATAAGAGTAACTGGAATAAGTAAAAAATTGGAAGACAGCACAAGAGCATAAAAATCTACTTATACAAGTTAGTAGAAAACTTTCCAGGCAAGGAAAAAATTTACATGACAAATAAGTGAGTGTATAAAATCCAAATAGCCATGATCATAAAAATAAATCACTCCACATCCCCTCACAAATCCCCCAGAAAACAGCACAAAACAGAATCTGAAAGGCTGCTGAAGAACAGCAACAAATTGTCTATAAAAGAAAACCATTCAGAATTACAATATTTCTCAATACAAATTGTAAAGAAAAGGAGAGTATGAAATAAAGTGTTTCAAGCTCTAAAAGAGAACAACTTCTAACTCAGACTGTTATACACCACAAAATTACCTTTCCACAATAAAGAAAGCTATAAAGAAATTCATGACCATCTAACTAATACTCCAAAAGCTTCTCAAGGATATCCTGGGAGGAGATAATAAAGTTAGCAATGCCAGAAGGCCCAATAAAAGGACTAGCAAGTAATTAAAAGAGAAAGAAAGCAAAATGGAAACATGAAATTAATACAATGACAAGAGTAAGTCAATACTTATCTATTATAACTATCAATGTAGATGAACTGAAATCACAGTCAGAAGACACAGATTAACAGAATAGACCAACAGTATGCTGTATGCAAGAAACACATCAAACACAAAAAGAAATTTATAGAGTGAAAATCAAAGGATACAAAACAATATTCTGTGCAACAGGAACATGAAAACAAGCAAAAGTAGTCTACTTTGAGACAAGGTGAATTTCAAATCAAAACTGATCATAACAGGCAAAAAAGGACATTACATTTTGGTGAATGGAAGAGATACCAGTTATAAGCATATACACACTAAATGATGGTGCACCTAACTTCATAAAATGAACTCTAATGGACATGAAAGAGAAGATAAACATTGATATGATAATAGTCGATATTATGGTTTGTGCTTGGATTTACTCCAAAGCTTATTCAGTCTCGCACATTTTTGGAGGTGACTTAATCTAGAATGAGTGATACTAGGATTAGGGGTGTGTGATTGCTGGATCAGTCCACTGATTGGTTTGATACTGCACGAATCCCAGCAATCTGGGTAAAATACAAAAGGGGAAGAAAGACCCTGTTATGGTCTCATTTTTTCTGTGTTCCAACACCATAAATGGCTGCCCCTCTGCCACATGCCACCCTATGTTGGAGTCAGCCGATTATGGAACATCTATGAACTGAGAGGTAAATAAAGATTTCCTTCCTTTAACTTTGAGTGTTAAATATTTTCTTGGCAATGAGGAAAGTAACTAAGACAGTGAAGGATATCAGTATCACAACTAGATCAATTAAACAAAAAATTAACAAAGAAATATCAGAATTGAATCAAATCTTCAAGCAAGTGGACTTAATAGATATATACAACTTTTCACTCAAGGACAGAATACACATTCTTTTCGGATGCAGATGATACTTTCTTCAAATGCACCACACATAGTGTAATAAAGCATCCATAAACAAATGTAAAAGAATCAAATTTTACTATGCATATTATATCACAGTACCATAAAACTAGAAATCAATAACAAAAGGAATCATAGAAACTGTATAAACATATGGAAATTAATCAATACACTCTAAAATAATCAATGGGTCACAGAGGAAATGAAGGAAAAAATAAAACAGTTCCTCAAAATAATAATGCCAGTAAAGCATACCGGAATTTATGGGATACAATGAAAGTTGTCCTATAAGGGAAGTTTATAGTGGTGAATGCCTATATCAGGAAAACAGAATGAGTCCAAATAAATAACCTGGTGATGAATCTCTAGGTCAATGAAATTGAAGCAGCAGTTTGGAAAAAAAAATTCCTAAGAAAATTCCACACAGTTTGGAGTCACAGTGAAATTCTACAAGAACTTCAGGAAAGCTCTAGCACCAATATGCCTCCAATTTTTTTAATGTAATTGAGAGGGAAGTACTTCCAGAATTGTTCTTAGAAGCTAAAATTATGCTAATCCCAAAGCCATCTAAGGATCCAACTGAAAAAGAGAACTATAGGCCAATTTCTCTAATAAGCACAGATGCAAAATTCCTTAACAAGATATTGGCCAATGGTATGAAATAAATCATCCAAAAGCTCACACATCCTGACCAAGTAGGCTCCACCCTAAGGATACCAGGGTAATTCACCATGTGCAAATCAGTAAGTGCAATTCCTCACGTAATAGAAGCAAGTACAAAATTCACACGGTCTCAATATGTGCAGAAAAAGTCTTGGATAAAATTCAACATCCACACATGGTAAAAACCCTGAAGAAGATGGGTACAGAAAGTCTTTGTTGCAACCTGATAAAAGCCATTTATGATCAACCTACCACCAACAACATGTTAAATGGGGCAAAATTGAAAGCCCTAACTCTGAAATCAGGAGCAAGATGAGGATATCTATTATTACCACTTCTGCTCCACATAGTCTTTGAAATATTAGCCAGAGAAATCAGATAAGAGAAAGAAATAAAAGGGACATGTACAGGAAAAGAACTCAAAATTATTATTTGAAGATGATAGAATACAAAACCAAAACACTCCACTAATAGACTCCTAAAATTGATAACCAAACTCAGCAGTATAGCAAAAAGCAAAATCAACATGCAAAAATTAATGCTCCTTTACATTAGTAATGAACTTTCTGAAAAAAATTAGGAAAACAACATCATTCACAATAGCATCAAAACAATTAAATACTTAGGTATTAGCCTAACTAAGGAAGTGAGAGGCCTCTACAATGAAATATAGTACCCTGAATATGGAGATTGAATCAGATACTAGAAAATAGAAGGATATTTTCTGTGCTTGGATAGACAGAACCAACATAATCAAAATTACTATATATCCAAAAGCGATAAACAGATTCAACACAATCTGAATCAAAATACCAACACTGTTGCTTACAGATCCACTGAAAACAGTTCTACAGTTTATACAGAGTCAGAACAAACATAGAATAGCAAAAGTACCCCCAGGTAAGAAAAGCAAAGCAAGGGGCATCATAATCCGAGACTTGAAGTTATAATACAAAGTTACAGTGATTAAAATAGTTTGATACTAGCACAAAAACAGGCAAGTGGATCAATGGAATAGAATAGAAGGAGCAGAAACAACCCTAGGCATGTACAGCTATTTGATCTTTGAATAAGGGGCAAAAAGATACTCTGGGGGAAAGATAGCCTCTTTATAAGTGGTGCTTGGAAAATTGAATATCTACATGCAGAAGATTAAGGCTACCTATATATCACAACATGTATGGTACTAAACTAAAACCAAGATGGATCGAAGATCTAAGTGTTGAAACAGAAGCACTTAAATCTGCTGGAAGGTAAAACAGGCACAACTCTTGAAGACATATGTATAGACAAGAGCTTTCTGAGCAGAATTTTAATGACACAAGAAATAATACAGAGACTTAGCAAATGGAATCATATCAAACTATAGCATCTCTATACAGCAAGTGAAATAACCAATGGAGTGTGTATAGTTAATAATATCACAGTATGTGCCATTCTTACGCCCATCTAGCTAAATAAAACAAATAAATAGAAATCTAAACAATATAAATAAATTGAAATAAATTGAAAAATTCACATACACATAGGGATACCAAATGCATCAAGTTTCTACATAAACAAGGTCTCTTTGCTCATAAGGTTTGTGTGACAATAGTTATTGGTACTGTAATAACATTATGCTCTCCAGAGTTAGGTCTGGAGAAAATTATTAGTAGCCTGCATTACTTTATCATTCTCTTTGGATTGCAACATTGCTAAAGTGCAACTGAAGTAATGCCATGATTTTATTAATAGAGACTGGTGCGACCATGTGTTTTCCAGGCTATATAGTGAGCATCTAGCCTCTAATGGGAAAGCCTGGGTCCTCCTACTGAGTCATGACCATGACGGTCAGAGTAGGGATTTGTTCATGCTAATTAAATGATATATCACTCTAAGGAATCCAGAATTCTCCAAAATACACAATTCTCTTCATAATCTGTTTCCAGATTATATTTCTAACTTTTCAGTCAGAGATAGTGTAGTGCGCAATACCTCCAGCCCTTTAATTTAATTTCAAGAATGTGAAGTGCTTAAATAATTTATTCCAGATTATTCAACTATGTTTGGGAAAATCTAGGACTAGATCTCAAGATCTCATACTTTATGAATATGTCATGTTTTCTACCACCATTGATATGGAACTTGGGCAAAAATCTGGTCTCTCTCCATCTCAACTCTCTATTTCTAAGCATTTGAGAAATACTGTATCAGCTACCACAGATAATGAGGGCCAGGAGTGAGGCCTATTATCCTTCTCCTTTCTTCCCAGTGATTCCCGATTCTAGAAAAGAGGTGGGTGAATACACAAATGATTCCTTCACTTTCCCTTCCTTCACCAAGTTGTAGAGGTGAGGACAGTGGCCTGGGGCACCTGAGCAACTACCTGTCAAATCTTCAATACTTAACATCAATGAGAGGTCTCACTTGCACATCAGTACACAGAAATTTAATCATTGTATTTCCCTATCTTGTCATCATTCTCTGCTACAGGTTTTGACAAGGTAGGCACAGAAGCAGAACCACATGAATGATAGCCTCCTAGAATGAGAGCATGGTATGGTGTCTTTCACTGAAAGGCATATGCGCCTGGTTACAGATAGTATAGTGCTCATTGGGAGTGTGTAAGGTTGAGCCAGGAGAGTTAGGTTATGTCTACCTTAATGCCTCTTAAAAATTCTGGAAAGTTCTTGTGCATCATTTGAATAAGGAAGTCTAGGAAACACATTGCCCATTTGTATTCCTTGTGAGAATCTTCATTCACTTTGGATTAAAATTAATATACACCCCCAGTTATTATGTAGGTAAAGGATAAAGAAGCCAGGTGTGAAATATAAAAGCAGAGAGGCAATAATCTGTCAAAACCAGATAAAAGTTGAATTCCTACATCCCTTTTTTCCTTTAGTATTATTTTCATTAAGGTCAGAAGTTGAACATCAATCTCTTTTCTAGAAAATACAGTTTTCTTGAGGGCAAATATACTCAGGTTGGAGAGCTCCCACGTCACTCTTGACTCTAGCATTTATTTCTTGAGACGTTTTGTAACCTTCCCAGGTGAGAAGGGGCCAGTAACAGTTGCTGACGTTCAAGTGTTATTCTTTACAGAGACTTACATTTAACAACTTTCAACTTAGGGCCTTAAATCTCCTTCCAGGCAGAAATCTGTTGGGTTCTGGGCTGTGAGAGCTGTGTCCTGCTTAAGGACGATGTTGAGGAGAAACGACCCAGAGGCACGTGTGGGTCAGCGATCCAGGGCTTGCAGGGGCTGATCACCAGCATCTGACAACTATTTTTAGAAATCTCAGCCTTCTAACTGTTGCTCCTCATGACAGCCTCCTCTGTGTGCATGCATATCACTCTGCTATGAATTAAAAGTCCAAAATGAAAACCATTGTTTGTACTTAATCACTTTTCTATTCTGCCAATCTGTATGTAGAAAATGCAGATTATTTTTAATAATTTCCCCCAAAAGACAGATCAAAGAAGCTTTTCTCAGCAATTTCTTGGGAGACAATCTGGTCATTGATTTTACCTGTTTTGGATGGTGCCAGAAAGGTAGGGGTTGACTACACAAACTTTGTAGAGTACTACTTTTCTCTATTCTGGAATATCTGCAATAGAGGGACCCCAACAGTCTAAAGTGATACGTATGCCATTCAACAGATAAACACTTGAACTAAGAGTCACGGAGCCCACCCATATTTTCCCTCTATACCAGCCAACATCCCCTCTAATTCTGAGAAATAGTGTGGTACAGAAGAGAGATCAGAGCCTTTTGAATCAGAAAATTGGAGTCTGAATCCTAAAATTACTGCCCATGTTCTGTGGGAGCTTGGAAGACTACTAATTTATCTAAACTTTCCCTTTTCATCATCAAACAGAGTTGCTAGCAGAAAGAGCAGAATGAACAGTGTGTAAATGATGGGGCTTCAGATAATTTATAATTTTCTCCCTACTCTCCAGCCCCAAGTCAAAAAGTGCTGAATGACAACATCAAATTGAGTTGTTCAATTTAAGTAGCAGAATAAACAAATTGTAACTAATATGCTTTACAGTTCATTCATTCATTTATTCATTCTCTCATTTATTTATTCAGTGTACAGGGAATGCTGGCTTGGTATTGTGCTGAGAGATGGGAATTAGAGAAGTGGAATACTTGGGTCTTGGTACTGCACTCACACCCCTACTCCTGGAGAAAGTGGGGAGTAGGCACCTCCCGGCAGGGAAGTGAGATAAGTTCAGCGGCACAGTGCTAAATAATACAAAGGCAAATAGGACCAGGACACCAAGGCCACTCGTGCTGGCCAGGTTCTTAGAGCCAGCCCTGGGCAGCAGGACCCTCTGTCTCCTTTACTTCTGCTTTTCTGGCTGATGCATGTAGGGTTCCTAAGATGAAAGTGGCTTCCTTCTGCCCTGGCTTAGTGAGTGGACTGAGGAAATGTCTGAGACTTCATTTGCCTGCGCACAAAAATCTCTTGGCAAAAGCTTTTTGAGGGCGGATAAGATAACCTTAGTCTAAAGCTAGAGGAGGACTGCTGAGACTGCAGGAAATATATCTGTCCTCTTTTTTGGCTGGCTGGGACTTGGTGGGGCAAATGTGTGTAGACTGCATTCTCTGGCCTATGATGTGGGAAGTGTTTATTCTCGTGTGAATTCACAGAAAAGAAAATGAGTGTGTCCAATTACTGGAATCTGTAATTGATGGTATTCTTTAAATTGTCTGTTTTTAGGATCATAATAGTGTTTGCTTCAGACCAATTAAAATGTAAGGAGAGATAAATAATATCATGATTTTTTTTGGTTTTTTTTTTTCCAGAATTGGGGATTGAACTCAGGCCCTTGCACTTGCCAGGGAAGCACTTATTTCACTGAGCCATCTCCCAGGCCCCAATATCACGAATTTTTTATGAAGAAAAAGTTTTCAAGATTGGAATATCAGTTATTGGATGATAATTTATGCACCTGTTTTTCTCCATTATTTACCTTGATCCTCAATACAACCACACAGGATACATACGACAATCCTCATTTTATATGTAAAACTTGGATTTAAAAGGTAAATACTTGATCCAAGGTCACACAACTAGTATATGGCAAACTTATATCTGCACGCCTTCTAATGCAGAGCTTTCTGCTAGGATAGCGGTGCTATGTAACATGAATAAAATATATGTGTGATATGTGATATGATTCATAATATGAGCATGCACGAAGTATCATGGGAACTCAGCCCTCAGAACAAATCCCTAAGGAGGCGATAAAATGCCTCAGAAGTCAACCTTCTCACTGCAGAGGAAAGAAAATGAAGCAGAACTGTGTTTTGCTCTGGGTTGCAAAGTGGCAGAGACAGAACTAAATGCTTAAGCGGTACCTTTCCTACAAATAAGAACATGACATCTCATTATGTCCTAAAGGATTAGAGCTCCATACCAGCTTAGGACAAATTATAGGGTAACTAGAAAGCAAAAAGACCAAAGCTTAGCAAGGCAGAGAGGAAATGGATTCCCCAGCTGATCAGCTTACTCAGGGTTAGTTACTCAGCAGTAGCAGATGCCCCCTGCCTGGGATAAAGTGGCACATTAGAAGTGGAGTGTAGTTGTGCTTGGATAATTCTCAGAGGAGTTCATCAGTTTCTAACTCTGTGACAAGAAGCTTGGAGAGCATGTGGAATGGCAGTGTGAGGTTGTTGAATGCTGATAGAATAGTTACTATGTGCTGATCCAGATGTGCTTTTCACCAATTATTGTATTTGATGCATAACAAAACTGTTCCAAAATTCAGTAACAAAAATTGTTTAGTGATCACAGATTCTGTGGGTTAGGAATTCAGACCAACACACTAGAGATCTCTACCCATGATGCTTGAAGCCTCAGTGGGGGGTAATTCAAAGGGCTTGTGGCAGATTTGGAGGGGTCTCCACATGACCCCTCCAGTGGCTACATAAGGCTTATCAAGGGCCGGCCAGATAACCCAGTGGACCAAAGCACCAGCTTAGGCAGGCTCAGGGACCAGGTTTTGATCACCGGCATGATGAACCGGCCCCCCCTGCAGGATGCACTGAGATGGCGACTGAGACTGAGCATGATGGCGCATGCCTGTAATTCCAGTGCTTGGGAGGCTGAAAACAGGAGTATCACTATGAGTCCAATCTGTGTAGTGAGACCCTGTAGACC
>NDGN011361617.1:0-12303 GCA_002564285.1 Tympanoctomys barrerae | reverse complement strand
GGTGGGTGTTGTTTGGATCTGGCTGCTGTGCTCCATGTCTTTCTGCTGCAGGCGTTAGAGTTGCATCCTTTGTGTCACTCTGGCAGGGTGTTCTGCTACTAAATCCGCGGGACGGGTCTTGCCTCTAGCCTCTTTGCATGGAGTTCTGCTGAAGGGTTCCTTTCTAGGCCTGCACTCTGGATTGATTGAGGATCTGCCGGCCCCAGGTCATCTCACTCATTCTCCGGGTAAGGTTCTGGGCCTGTTCAGGATCCCGCCAGGCCCAAGGTTGTCTCACTCACTCACTGGGCCTGCGCTCTGGGTCTATTCAGGATATAGAGGGCTCTAGGTTGTCTCACTCACTCACCAGGCCTGTGCTCTGGTTCTATTCAGGATCCCATGGCCCTGGTTGTCTCCACCTATAGTATTTAGATGCCAATAGAATATTCACCACAATAAGAACTCAGACAATGTCAGTTGTTTTTCTTCTCTTTCTCCCACTTCCTCTTCTCCCCTCCTTTCCAGCAAGGTTCCATTCATTCTTTTCCCTCGATAATTTTTTGAAAAATTCATTTTCTAAAGCTTCAGTAGAAGTCATTGTAACCACTACAAAAGAGAGAAAAGGGGAACGATAGATGATCTAAGAATAATTTCATTTTTAAAGTAGTGCCTTTGTTCTTTTATCATATTTCAGACCCAATTCATCATATTTCAATCTTTTCATTCCTTTTATCACTGATAAGTAAAGCTTTCTTCAGTTTTCAATCATTCTTCCAATATTTTAATAATAATAATAATAATAATAATAATTGTGTGAAGTATGTGTGTGTGTGTGTGTGTGTGGTAGTCAGTTGTCATTGTGAATCTTCTATCTCTTTACTCATTTAGGACCAACTTCAATTTTTTTGGACAGTCCTTAGCAAGTAACATTGATTACATCACCTCTCTGGTTCTGAAAAGTTTGACTGGCACTTCTTAAGCCTCTCATCGTATACCAAGCTTATGGGATTTTAGGCCAAATGAGATAGGAATTAATGTTCTTCTGTGTATGTTTGTGGCTTTCTTGGTTGAACAGATGTGTTGCCTGCATTGTATGCTGATTCCTTACAAATATATAATTTTTTTCCAACTTTCCTCCCCAATTTCCACTAGAATAAAGATAGCAAGGATGCCAGCTGAAACTATAGGCAAAATGAATAAAAGATATCACGCTTGATTAAGAGTTTGTTAAGGTTTCAAATTTACTGCACGTATTTCTTCTTTCTTTAAAAACTAAATTTTGAACCTAAATGCAAAAGCCTTGCCTGTGTTTGAACTGGCTGCAGTGGATGTATGAGGTTTTAAAACATTTTATAAATATATTGTGGGTATGTGAATTTAAATACACATTTTTCAAAGTCCCCAAAAGTCAATAGCAAGAACAAAAGAGTAAGGAGACAGCCTATAGAGTGAGGAAAAATTTTCCTGGCTATATCTCATACAGTGAACTAATATCTAGAACATATAATGAATGCAAAAAATTAGACCCCCAATTAAAGGCCCAAGAAAAATGGGCAATTGAAGTGAATACACTCTTTCTGGGTGAAATTCAGATACTCAATAAATGCATGAAAAAACGCTCAATGTCTCTACCCAGTAGAAAAATTAAAATTAGAACAACATTGATATTCTATTTTACTCCAGGAATAATGGCTATCTTCAATAAATCAAATAATAAATGCTGGCAAGACTATGAGAGAAAAGAAGCCTTCTCCATTGTTGGCAGGAATGCAGGTTAGTACAATATCTTAGTTACTGTCTTGTTGCTGGAATGAAATACCTGACACTACAAATTAAATGGGGTGAGATATACAGTAGCCCACAGTTCACAGAGGTTTTAGTCCACTGTTGGCTCACTCTGAGGCAGAATAACATTGCCGTGGGGTGTGGCACAGGAGAAGCAGCTTGTGGCAAGGAAGGCAGGAAGCAGCGAAGGAAATAAGGAGGGACATGGAACCTTGCAGGCTTCTCCCATAGTGAACTTGCAACCAGGTTTACCTCCCAAGTCACATTTAGTTATGAACTTATGGACTAACCCACTGGTGAATATCACGGACGCATGACCTAATCATCTCCCCAAAGTCCCACCTGTGAACACCTGCGGCTTCGATGGGACATAATATATAAACCAGAACCTATCACTATTATGGATATCAGTGCAGATTTTCCTCAAAAAAACGTAAAGAAAATTTTTTTAAAAAAACGTAAAGAAGAAATTCCATTCAATGCAGCTATCTCTTTGCTAGGTATCTTCCTGAGGAGTGAAAGACAAATTATACTAATCTATAATTACCACATGTTTATAGCATCATGAATCATTATACTTAAATCTTGGATGCAGCCTGCACATTCATATGTCTGTCAACAAATGAATAAAGAAAAAGTGGTGCTGTATTTATACACAATGGAGTACTACTCTGACATAAAATGGATAAACTTGAGTCATTCTTAGGAAAATAGATGCATCTTAAGACCATTATATTAACTGAAATAAATCAAACATATAAATTTAACTATTGCTTAGTTTATTTTATAAGAGAAATCCAAAGTATAAATATAAAGCACAATAAAAGAGATAACAGGAAATAGGGAGGTAGATCATTAGCAAATGGGAGAAGGCTATGAGAAAGAGCAAAAATGAACTGAAAAAATATTTGGATGGCTTATACACACGCACTACCTCTCCACAGGAAATAGGATCGCTATGTACTGCAAATGTGCTAATAAATAAAAGATTTTTTAAAACCCCAGAAAATTAACTTTCTCTCATCTTATAAAAGCATTTAGTGTGTCCATCACATCAGTTTTATGAACATGCTGGGAAATGTCTTAAAAAAACAACAACAAAAAAAATTTAACCAAAAACAATTTTGGTTAAAATCTGGTAATTCTCTACATTTACCTTCATCTGCAACACACATAAATACAAATTACTAACTAAGTAGTTGTTTATAGCAGGATGTAGGATCTGATGATGGTTATGAGTACTGCTTCAGAGCCAGGAAGAATGGTACTCTGCATAGTTACTAATTGCTAGCTAGACTTTGGGAAGCAACATGGACTATCTATGCCTAAGTATTAAAACACATATAAGAATTATGTCTGTCTCAGAGGGTGAGTTGAAAAAAGTACATGGAAAAATACATCCTTAGAGTGCAGAGTAAGTTTTGTGCTTCAGAATGAACTTAGTACCCTGGAAAGTCATGGACAGTTTGGTTGGCTTCTCTCCATTTCTCACTTCCTTGTAACACTCAAAAGGCAGAGAGGAAAGAATGACTGAAGACTGAAAATATTCACTTGTATCTATGAAGCTTTTCCTGTCCTCCTACACAAAGCATAAGAAAAAAATATGCTGACAGGGTAGCAGGAGATATTTAGAAATATATTCATCTCTCAAGTTGGTGTAAAATGTAATTTTAAAAGATTGTAAGAACATTTTATTAGGATTCAGGGCGTGAAGTCAGAAAGATAGCAGAAGTTCTCTGAAATTACTCCCCCTTCTTCATCAATCAAATAAACCACTTTTCATAGGCAAAAATACCATCTTCTGTATCCCAAAATTTGAAAGACCTACCCAACCAAAGAATTAAGGGAAGTCCTGAGTAAGAGGAGCTGTTTTCTTTGACATCCCTCCTTAAGCAGGCATAGCACCACACACAAGTAACCCATGCTTTGTCTTCATAGAAACAAAATGATTCAAACTCATAAATTTAGTTTTTCAAGCTTTTTGAATCTCTTTAGAGGAGACTTCCTCTGGTCTTATTCCACTGGGAAGATTACAAATTCTAGCAGGGCTATCACCTCTAGTATAACCTAGACACAAAGAACAGAGGTGGGGCTCACAGTTACTAGTAGATGAATTGTAGTGGTCACTCTCCTTGCTGGCCGATGGAGGAATCACATCAGAGAAACAATACACCAGTAGTTGCTCTTGGGTCTTTCAGAAGTCCAAACGATTTCTCCATATAAGTCAGGCCCTCTCAGGTTAGAAAGCATCTGCGGCACTATCCCAAAAGCCCATTCAAGAAAGAAAAATGATTCCAAATTTAGAATTTATCACCACATCTGAAGAAACTAGAAAAGCAAGAACAAACTAAACCCAAAATTGGTAGGAAAGAAATAAAAATCATAGCAAAATATTAGCAAGAAGAAACAGAAAACATAAACAGACCAATAATAAGAATAAATCACTAAAAAAAAAAGCTTCATGAAAACCCCAAAATATTTACTGAGCGAAAACCTAAGCTTCAGTTGCTCTTAATTGACTGTAAAATCACTAATTTTAGAGGTCACTGAGCTTTGGGAAGCAACATGGACTATCTATGCCTAAGTATTAAAACATTTATAAGAATTATGTCTGTCTCAGAGGGTGAGTTGAAAAATGTACATGGAAAAATACATGCTTAGAGTAAGTTTTGTGCCTCAGAATGAGCTTAGTACCCTGGAAATTCATGGACAGTTCAGTTGGCTTCTCTACTGGCTCTCACTGGCTTTGCTCTAGATTACACCCCTTCTCTGTGGGTTATGATGATAAGGCTGCCTCGATTACTTTTCAGAGAATTTTCTGCTGACTAAAAATATTTGACTCCCTTGGCCTGAAGGTGTCTTATAAGGGACAAGAACAGGATGGTAAAGCTTGGTACCTATTTTTATACATTATGTCTGTCTCCTTTGTTGCCTTAAACTTTGGATCAGATTCTACTCAATTCTACATATACCACTAGTTAATTAAAAAGTCTTTTGTTCATATCTATAAAACAGGGTTAAGTTGACCTAGACTTGTCTAGACCCCTCCCAGCATCCTCAAGGCTGAAGACACCTGTGAGCTTTGCTATAAGCAATATCAAATCATGAAAGATTGGAGAGAATGGCATCAGAATTCCTGAAAATTCTCTGCCTAGACTCAGAAAAGATAGTTGTTCATAGCCTTTATTAAGTCTATCTGTCTCCCTCATTATTTATATCTTATGCTTGGAATGTCTTAAGATTCTGGAGTTGAGAAACTTATTTATGAGCAAAGAGCACGATTTCTGAATAAAACTTTTTTTCTCCCATTATTCTATCTCTTCAGTCACTGGCATTATTAAGTAGCATCAGAATTAGGTCTTTTCTCAGTTAAAGGACCATCTAGATTCATTATTAAATTTTACCCAGCCCTTGGGCTTGCCAGGCAAGCACTTAGAGCACTGAGCTATTTCCACCAAACACTTAAAGACTAAAATCTTGAGTCATTTCTAAAAATAGAAGAGGAGGAAGTTCTGCCCTACATGTTCCACAAAGCCAGCATTAGCCTTATATGAAATCACACAAGGATATGTGGAAAAAAATTGCTGAGCTTAGATGAAAAAACCCTCAATATACAAGCAAACCAAATCCAACATAACATTAAAAAAGATTATTCCCATGGTTGAAGGATTCTTCACAGGAATATGAGCATGTCTCAATGTATGCAAATTAAGAAATGTGTACACTACATCAACAGAAAGGATAGAAAAGATACAGTGAATATTTCAACTGTATTTTCTACTTTTATTGAGATTTGACTACTAGATCGAACTTGTAGTGACCTGCCTGTTTACAGCCTCCCAAAGGTGGGATTACAGGCATGCCCCACCACGCCCAGTCTCAATTGCCATCTCAGCATGCCCGAGGGGTAGGGCTGGCACAGCAGGCCTAGGGATCTAACCCCTGACCCCTGAGCCTGCTTGCAGGTGCTTTAATCTGCAAAGCTATTTGGCTGGCCCTAGACACTTATTTCTTACCAGTTAAAAATATTAACTCAAAATAGATTAAAGACTTAAATTTAAGACCAGAAACTATGAAACCACTATAAGGAGAATACATTAAAATAGGCAAGATATTTTTCATTGAACCTGCAATAACAGGAAATGAAAGAAAATACACACAAATAAGATTATATTAAACTAAAAAAAATCTCAGCACAGCAAAGAAAACATGCAATAGGGTGCAGAGACAATCTATAGAGTGGGAAAAAATGTGCAAACTGTCTGTCAAAGGATTGGCATCTAGGTTGATATTAACTGTTATGGTTTATATGTAGATTTCCCCTCAAAGCTTTTTACACTTATAAGTGAGCTTTGGGGAGTGTGGGTCATAGGTGAGTGACACTGGAGTAGCACACAGATTGACTTAGCATTGTTGTGGATGTGGATGGTACATTTCCTAAGAAGGAAGACCCACCCTATGTGTGAGTGACACCAACAAATAGTTTTATAGACTGGGTGGAATAAAAAGGGAAAGGAGAAGGAGAGCTCTGATCTTCTGCCTGCCATGCCATGACCTATTTATCCCCTGCTGCACACTTCTACCTTACTACCCTGCCTTGGAACCAGTGGACCATATATTGATACCTGTACAAACTGTAAGCTAAGATTTCATCCTCTAATTTGTAGGAACCAAATATTTTGTCTTAGCAACAAGAAAATTAAGATGTATATAACACATGAATAAAAACATTTCAATAGCAAAAAGAAAGTAACTCCATTAGATCAGTATTGGTCTAAGTGAGCAATACTCCAAAAAGCAATACAAATGACTAAGAGATAAGTAAGAAAATATTCAGTACTGCTAAGAATCAGGGAAACACAAAATCAAACCCAAAATCAAACACAAAATCAAAATAACATAATCATATGTTAATTCACTTAATTGAGAATGGCTATTCCCCAAAAGACAAAACTATAACAAATCCTGCTGAGAAGCAAAACAAAGGGAACTCTTATACATTACTAATTGGAATGAGTGGTTAAAGGTAATGTGGCTTATACACCCAGTGGAATTCTATTTGACCATAAAAGGAATGGAATCTTGCAATTTTGCAACCATTTTGAGTGTGTGAGTTAAATTTTCCAGTGAAAAATATATAGCAGTTGAATAGATTTAAATAAAAAAGATTTGACCATGTACACTTCTGAGAGAGTCATTTTACTGGTTATGCCCTACAGGAAGTGAGTAAGCGGGGAAAAAATTTCCACACAAATCAAATCTGAAAGGGAGCAAGTACACTCACATAAAAAAATAGATTTTATATTAAAAAATCTATGAAAAGAGTCAAGATCATTACATAACGATAAAGAGGTTATTACGCTAAAAAGACATATAAATTACAAACATATAATCAATCAATTTGGAGCACCCACATGAATAAAGCAATGATTAAGTGATTGGAAGGGTAAGGATTTGAACTAGAAATGTGAATCAGGTTTAACTTCAGATTTTGTTTGTTCAGGAAACTGAAGATAAGAATATTCCAGCTTTCTTCTTTGTTGAATACACCTTTTATATAGGGGTTAAATGCTGTCTGAAGAGATTTATTAAAGATTTGAATTAAGTAATGCATGATGGTCCACATAGCATCATACATTGTTCAGTTTAAGTCAAACACATAGATATAGACACTTATACATATGATTCAGGAAGCTTTCTTTTATCATTTCTTGTGTCCTACTTTTTCTATCTGTATCAAAGTTATGTGATGTAAAATTGTCAGGATCTTCTTGATGACACGGGCTTAGAGTTTTGCAGCTATAAATTACATGTAACGCACTGATGCCTTAAAACATGTCATGCTACAAAATGGTAAGATTCTTGTGTTTTTAAATGATTTTTTTTGCTATACTTTTGCTTAATTATTACCCTAAGGAGAGGTAGGACTTTTACATGCTGTTCAGAGGGTTTTGATAGTACTTCTAAAGCTAGCATCAATTGAAAACCTGAATTTCCTAGAGAAACAATGAAAATCGGAGACCTGGTTACTAAGTGTGGGCACCTCAGAGTGCTGCTATCTGGGAAGCCACAGTGTGAGAAGCACTAACAATCAGGGTGGAGAGGAGCCTTGGCGTCTGCTGGTGCCACTTCACAAAGCCCTCTGGGTGGGAGACATGAGTTGACACACTCTACAGTTGGAGAACAGGGCTTTCCTTGCTTTGATGATGTGACCCTGAGGAGGAAAAGATCAGACTCTAGGCTTCCAGTGTGATTTATGATATAGCTAGAGATACGTCATGTCCAGGGGATTTCTAAGTGGAACGTCACAACCCTCAGCCTGTGTTTACAATCAAAACTGACAAAGCAATAACATTTTTGTTTTTATGCTATTTTCTTCATTTTATCATGAATTGCTTATTTTATTCATATTCTCCTGGGAACTCACATGCAGCAGGAAAAGTTTTTGTCTAAGAACTGTGGCTCTTTAATGATTATGTGCAGAAGAATTACTGGACCTCACATGAAAAGTCCAGACTTGAGAGTTTGGAGTTGGCTCATAAGTATGTACTTCAAAGAAATACGCTGTATAATTCTGGCTACAGCTATACTTTAGAAAATACTGAGAAAGCGTAACCTCAGTCCCTTCATTTCTTAGGGTTTTAGCTAGTCATTTTGGAAAAGATGCTGTTTTGAGAAGCAGCTCATGGAGGACACAACCCCACAGTTACAGAGATCTTCTGCCTACAACTGTTTCCTCTTAGGAGGAGAAAATGTGTGTGCAAGGGTTGTAAACATTGCAGGCAGAGTTAGAAATTGAATAGTGTGTGTGGGGGGGGTGTCAAGAAATTGATCTTTCAGCTGCTAGGGCAGATAAATAATTTATTTGATTTATATTTAGAAATACCTCATTAACTATTTGATATTTCTTTTTTGTTAACTTAGGGTAGCATTTTTTAATTTGGAATTGATAATGATAATTGTGTTTATTCATATGTGGCATAATGTAGTAGAAAAAGTATATACATAATTGCTAAACAGACTCTTTGACCATATACACCAGATACAAATTTCTGTTTCTAACATTTATTAACATTATTTCAGAAAAATGGTTTAAATGATTTTACCCCTCTAAATACAGTCATCTAATTTAAAAAATGGGTTGAGAAAGAGTGACTCCCTAATATAGTTACTATGAGAACTGAATGGGGTAAACTTGTAAAGAATTTGATACAATGTTTGATATACCACAAAAGCTCAATAAACAGTTATTTGTAATATATTTCAGAGACATTTAACTTCATGTGTATACTGGAATCGCTGGAAATATTATTAATAAGATCTGATGTCTATGTTCCAAGGATTAATTAAATCAGCATTTCTGTGGATGGAATGGGGGGTCTAGATGGATCTGTGTGTTGGTACAGGACAGCATATGATATTTGCAAAGTGTAACATGCATGTTAGACAGGAGAGAATCTTTTTTATTTTCTATGACTATTAGATACAGTCAATGCATCTGATAAGGATTTTGCCAAAGACAGGAGGAAAGCCTTTGGTAATCACTATGGTATTATAAGTCATTAAATAGTCCTAGCTGGTGCCTCTGTTGTAAGACTATTATGGGTTAGCAAGGAAATAAGACATATGCTAAGGAATCTATTTTAACCTGTAGGGTCCAACATATGATCAATTTTGTGNTAGTTTTAAAATGATTTTTCACAATCTTTTTGATGCAATTTCTGTTAAAAATGCATTGCAACCAAAAATTTAGTGAAGCTGAGAGTGTTTTTCAGAATGGCATTTTTCTGAGAAAAGATTGATTTGGGTCTCTTGAGGTTTTACTATGGGATTTAACTGGTTATTATTCCCTTGGTCCATTCTGAGCACATAATGGGCCCTGCAATCTTGATTTGATTCTGGGAGGCACCACCACCCAAGTGAGGCTCATTAGGAGCCATTTAGGGTAACCTTAGCACTGGGCAAAGCTGTTTCCAAGCTTTAACCTCTACTATTACAATCCTAATTCTTAAATTTAGTGTTTATGAATGGTAAGATAAATGCCAGAATCTTTAGAAGCTTGCCAAAACTTCTGACTATACTTTGCCAGGACTTACCAAGAGGAGATCTGTCCTTTAAGTTCTGATGTGAATTTAAATAAATGCAGTCACACCTCTGGTTGAAATGGCACACACTCATTGACATAAAGTGACTGCCTATGTACCATATTTTGAAGAGCCCATCCCATTTCACTATTTTTACCATAGGACTCCAGATTTGGCCATTTCATCCTTTATAGGGGAGGGTTTTGAAGACTATAATTAAAGGGTTGAGGAAAATAAAGTACTTTTGGGTCCAAGTAGAGTATTAGATAGTGGGTGGGTAGTGAGAGGACAATAAATGAGAGAGAGCTAGGTGGTAAAGGACAGTTGTGAGAAATCCCAAAATGGCAAGACTATCTGCTGAACCTCTGCTGTTTTCATACTTTCAACAACCCTGTTTCTCAGGCAGCATCTGAAATCAAAGATCCCAGGTGAATTGGTCCCTAATTCTGACTCTTGACACCCTTGTGGATACATAGGTATGGAGGTCTCTCATGCAGGTTCTATCAAGGTCTTTTTCTAACTGTGAAAGCCAGAGTGTATGGAAGGGATGGTGCCTATTACCACAGGGGTGAGACAAACACAGAGACTGGAGGATGGGGAAGGAGGGAGAGGCTTGATTCTGCAGGAACTGAATCCAACCAGCCTCTTACTTTTGCTTCTGATAAGAGTCAGTCAGTTCCTTCTGTGGTCTAAGCTAGGTGAGTAGGAATATGCCACAGAAAGTTCCAGTGCAATCCATTTTACAATTTAGACAAATCATCCTTATCCTCTGCAGACAGAAGCCACTGCATTCCCCCCTCAACTCCCAGACTGATTTTGAACAGGCTGGATCTCCTAGCAGGAAAGATCTGAAGCTAGGATCTTTGTGGATATTTTTCGACGTTTTATTTCTTAAAATTATACTGTCTTATCAGATAAAAGCTCCTGGGTTGTACTTCTGATGTAGACACAAAGCATATGAATTCGGGCCTTGCTGTTACCCACTTTCATTCTTGTCAGCTCAGCCAGCTCTGTCAGTTAAACACTGCCTGGAAGCAAGCATGCATAAAAGTCAAAGGATAAAGGAATCAAGACTGGAGAGCTCACTACACCAAATAATTAGTAGTCCTCCTTGACAAACACTACTTCTCCTTCACAGCATCCAGGACTTCATCTATAGAAACAAGAACTAAACTGATACTTTAGAGCTGTTTCTCTAGAGAAGGGTCTTCAGAAAAAGAACTGCTATTGATTATTATGGTTATGTTGTGTTAATTGAACACTTTAAAAGAATACGGAAAACAGGTTTTCCGGGAATTTAACTCATTTCTTCCGACCTAATCTGATCCTGGGTGAGTGCATTGTTGCTTGAGGTTGATTTGGAAAGGCACTGCTTAGGAGAGGCATCTTTGCAAGCAGTCTGGGCTAGGAAAAACCATGCATAAATGTCAGGATGAGAAGTGATTCTAACTAGGTGTCTTACCTCTAGGGAATCTGTACAATGCCTGCAGACACTTTGATTGTTACAGCTTGGAGAAGGGGAGGTTGCTACTGTTGTCAGCGAGTCCAGGCAGAGAGGCAGCTAAGCATCCTACAGTGCACAGAACTCCAAATTTTGGGGCCCAATGTATCAGTGCTGAAGTTAAGAAACCAGAGTAAAACCACTAGTGATTCCTGGCAGACATGAGGATATAAAAGGCAAACACTGTTTCTAGAAGGTCAGAGATAGGATCAATAATAAACCAAGCAAGAATTTGCAGTTAGGGGAAGGAAAATGCTAGAAAGAATCCAAGTCAGGAGCACAGAAGACCTTTGATATTGCAGCGAGGCAGACATCAATACAGGTTGCTCTTGGGTGGGAAGTGTGAACTATGTAAAGGTCTAGAGAGGTAGTAAATTGGCGTTTTGATTTGCATTTACGTTTTTAGGTACTCATTTATCTTTCTTAGAGACATGTTTTTTTCCTATTTTTAAATTGCTTAATTGCATTTTTGTTGTTGAGTTGTAGTGCTGTACAAATAGTCTAGATGATAGTCATGTATAGGTGTATACTTTGCAAATATTTTCACTCTGTGAGCTGTCTTTTTTTGCTTTTTTATGTTCTTTGAAATACAAGTGTTTTTGTTTTGATAATGTTCAATTTATCTGTTTTGTTTTCATTGTTTGTGGTTTTTGTCATTTCTAAGAGCACACTGCCTAAACCAAGGTTGTGACAGATTAAAGCATATTTTCTTTTAAAAGATGTGTAATTTTACATTTTACATATATTTAGGTCTTCAATTCACTTTACTTATTTATTTATTTTTAAATTCTATTTATTTATTTATTTGTTTATTGGAAGGACAGTTTCAATAATTAAAACATTGCATACATTCTTCCTAGTGGTTATTTGCTATACAAGATGTAGACATCTTATCCTATTTACAAACACTATTAGAACAAATCCCTCTATTCATTAAAAGAATATAACTATATA
>NDGN011361607.1:0-22183 GCA_002564285.1 Tympanoctomys barrerae | reverse complement strand
CTTTTTTTTTTTTTCAAGGCAGGGTCTCACTTTGAACTCACTGTGTTGCCCAGGCTGGCCTCAAACCTGTTTTGGCTCACCTGCCGCAGCCTCTTCAATATTTGGATATAAGACACTTATTATGTTCAACTTAGTTTTATGGAAAGCTCATATTTTTTTTTCTTCCATTTTTCTTTAGATGAGAATTCAAGGCTTATATCTTCAGACCTGGATCCAACGCCCACTGTCTACCTGTCTGTAGGTAGAAGATTTTGTGCAGCACGTCTGGTTTTTTTTGTGAGTCTTAATTTGTTGCGCACTGGAGAAGGGCACTGTGGAAGTGGCAGTGCACATCCACTAGTGCATGAGAAGGACTGACGCTGTGAAACTGGCCAGACTTCAGAATGCCCGACTAGGAGTCATGGAAGTCTGACCTTCTTCCCTGTTCTTAACTTTTGAGAAATTAAAAAAGATATTTTAGGGCCAGGGAGATAACTCAGTAGAATAAGCACTTGCCTGGAAAGTGTAAGGACCTGAGTTCAATCCCCAGTTCCACAAAAAAAAAAAAAAAAAAAAAAAAAAGAAAAAAGATATTTATTTATATTTTTATTTTTTATTTTTGTATTTTTTAGGGAAGGGTCTACAGAGTGTTCAGGGTCTCACTACTAGATCGGACACAGTAATCCACCTGTTTACAGCCTCTCAAGAGCTGAGATTACAGGTATGCACCACCATGCCTAGTCTGAATTGCCATTTCAGTGTGCCCTCGGGGTGGAGCTGGCACTGTAGGCCCTGGGATTGAAGCTCCGGCCCCAGTGCCTGCTTGCAGGTGCTTTAATCCGCTGAGCTATTTGGCCAGCCCTGAAAAATATATTATTATTTATTTATTATTTTTTAAGGAACCAGGGATTGAACTCAGGCCCTTGCTCTTGCCAGGCAAGCACTTATTCTACTGAACTATCTCCCCAGTCCCTGAAAAATATTTTAAATATGTTATATTTAAACATATCTGTCCAACATATAATATTATAAATATTTTTCAGTTTAAATTTTTAGAAATACAATGTATAGTTTTGAGCATATGCCAGATTTCCTTGTACTTACTACCTACCTTAAGAAATAGAACATGAGAGCCTGCCAGATAGCTCAGTGGACTAAAGCGCCTGCTTAGGCGGAGTGCAGTTGCTAGGGTTCAATCTGAGGCGAGCTGTGCCGGCCCCGCCCCCAGGGTGCGCTGAGAAAAATAGGAGAATCACTACGAGTCCAATCTGTGTAGTAAGATCCTGTACTAAATACATAACAACAACAACAAGAAGAAATAGAACGTGATTAGTGCTTTTTTTGTTTTTTAATGTATTTGGTACAGGGTCTCACTATGAAGCTTGGACTCAGTGATCCTTCTGTTTTCAGTCTCCCCAGTGCTGGGATTACAAGCGTGCGCCACCACTCCCTGTCTCAGTGGCTGGCTCAGTGCACCCAGGGGTGGGGCCATCGAGGCATATGGTCCCAGGGATTGAACCCCAGTCTGTGCGCTTGCCTAAGCAGATGCTTAGTCCATTGAGCTATCTCGCTGGCCCTATGGCTAGTGCTTTTGAAGCCTGCTGCTTTCTTCTTTGCCACTTAAATGCCACTACCCAAATTTATATTTTCTTTGTGATTTTTGCCATACATATAAATATTCCTAAATAATATGTTGTTCAGTGTCACCGCTCCACTTGTATCTCATGACTGGGGATTAAGCCAGAGCCATATGCCTGCCAGTCAAGTACTCTATCACTAAGCTGCATTGACGAGTCCTAGTGTTGTCTATCTTTCTCTCTTGTCTTTTTCAGACAGGGTCTTGCTGTGCAGATTGGGCTGGCCTTGAGCTCACTTTGTAGCCTAGGCTGGTCTCAAACTTGTAATGATCCTCCTGCTTCAGCCTATATATGTTTTTGACCTATATAAGTGGAGATGTATTGTTTATAGTAATATATAACTAGGTGGCTTTTAAAAATTTTTTTGGCCTCTGCCATCATGTTTTTGACACTTATCCCTGCTCCTGTAGCGTAGCTATAGATCATTCATTTTTATTATTCTAATATTTCATTGTGTTAAAAGACCTCTGTTTATCCATTCCTCTGTTGATGGATATTTGTGTTGTTGGTTATTGCTTCTGTAAACCTCTATTAATTTCACTTGCTGTCTATATGTCAAGTTTCCCCGAGAAGGAATGTCTAGGCCTGGGGAGCGCACATACTCACTTTTATGTATTGCCAACTGAGTTCTAAAGTGACTATACTAATGTATGTTCTCTGTCAGATTGGAGAGTTAGCTTTGACCCACAGGTTTGCAAACACTTATTTTTCATACAAAACTTTTTGTTCACCTGTGTTTATAGTCGCAATAGCCAAAAGGGAAGAAACTCAAGTCTCTATCAGTAGGTGAGCAAAAAATGCTTCTTCTGTGTAATGACATGTTATGGAGCTTTAAAAAGGAAGGGAATTCTGATACATGCTGTGACATGGATGAATTTTATAAAGACATGCTGCTACGTGAAATAAGCCAATTCCAAAGGAACAGATAGTGCATGATCCTACTTAGGTGGGGTGCACAGAGGATTCAGAGTCACAGCAATAGGAAGTAGAGTGTGGATGCCAGGAGCTATAATGGTTAAGGCTGGAGAGTTCGTGTTTAGTGGGCACAGAGTTTCCTCATTGCATGATGAGAAGTTCTGGAGATGGATGGTGATGGTTGTACAACAATGTAAATGTACCTCCTATTATAAAACTGAATGCCTGGAAATGGTAATTTAATTTAATTACTCTTTTTTTTTTTTGATACAGGGTCTCACTGTGCAGCTCAGGTGGGCCTTAAGCTCACTTTGTAGCCCAAGCTAGTCTGGAACTTGGAACGATCCTTCTGCCTCAGCCTTGTGAGTGCTAGGATTACAGGTGTGCGCCACCACACTCTGCTTGTAAATTTTATACATATTTTACTATAATAAAAACTTTTCAAGCTAGTGAGTGTTAAATAGTTTTCTTAGTGGGTTTTAGTTGTCTTTTCCCTGGTTGCCATTGAGGTGAGTATGTTTCGTACCCATATTCCCTATTTTGCTTTCCCCTTCAGAGGCGTCTGTTAGAATATTTTGCCTGTGTTTGGATTGGTGTATTCAGCCTCTTTCACTGCTGTCGGTTGAAGGCAGAGCCTCGCACACATTAGATAAACACTTTGCCACGTAGGTTCCCTCACCTAGTGCCTATCTTTCTTTCTTATTCATGGATTGCCCACCATCCTGATGCCATTTATTGGAGAGTATCTTTTTCTACTGTCATATTATAGCAACTCCCTGTATTCCGAATTTCCTTGTGTGTGTGACTCTGATTCAGAGCTTGTTTCATTCCTTTGAGGAAGTTATATCTGTGCAAATACTATGCTGATTGTAGCTTTTTATCTAGTCTTTTATTCCTTTTACAGTTTTATTGAGCTGTAACACTTATCATTTGACTCCCTAACATAGATGTGCAAGTCAGTGGTTTTATGTGTATTCACAGAGCAAGCTGCAGAACCATAGCCATGATCAGTTTAGAAACTTCGTTATTCTACAAAGGACCCCATTCCCCATTGATACTTCTACTCGGTTGCTGTCTTTTGAGGATAAATAAGCCTTCTTGGTGGGGGAATCTCAGGCTTAGCTACTCTGAACTATAAGTTGGCTTGCTATATTCCATCAGAAATCTGGTAGGAATTCTAATCAATCTCATCGAACCTATATATCAAATGGGAACAGTGAACATCTTTATGTTATTAGCTCTGTCCATGACTATATCGGAGACCTTGGCTTTTCACCTTTGCAAAGGTGAAATGTTCACGTGGTGTTGGGTACATGAAAGATGAGATTCTGTACATGGTTAGTTTCAACTGTGACCTCTCAGAAGAGAAAAGTAGGCGCCACTGAACTTGCATGAATCACTGATGGCCATGGAATGTGGGGGTTGGTGTAGAGCCATGAGCTCTGCTGGTGGGTTAGTGCTGGCGGGGAGCCAGAGTTCTCTGTTTACCACTGCCAGTGGATAACATTGTAGGTTTCGTACCATGGAATAGGTAAGCCAGGTCATGACTGAGCTTCTCAAAGTACAGCTTTTTCCCTTTGGGCAGGGACTTCAGGATGAGTGTTCCCGACTACATGCAGTGTGCGGAGGACCACCAGACCCTCCTGGTGGTGGTGCAGCCTGTGGGCATTGTTTCCGAGGAGAACTTCTTCAAGATCTACAAGAGGATTTGCTCTGTGAGTCAGCTCAGTATGCGGGACTCTCAGCGGGCCCTCTTCATCCGCTACCGGCACCACTATCCTCCGGAGAACAACGAATGGGGTGACTTCCAGACTCACCGCAAAGTTGTGGGCCTCATCACCATCACTGACTGCTTCTCTGCCAAGGACTGGCCGCAGACCTTTGAGAAGTTCCATGTGCAGAAGGAGATCTACGGCTCCACCCTCTATGATTCCCGGCTCTTCGTCTTTGGGCTGCAGGGGGAGGTGGCTGAGCAGCCACGCCCTGATGTTGCCTTCTACCCTAGCTACGAAGACTGCTCCTCTGTGGAGAAGCGCATTGAGGATTTCATTGAGTCACTCTTCATTGTGCTTGAGTCCAAGCGTCTGGACAGAGCCACAGACAAGTCGGGGGACAAGATCCCACTTCTCTGTGTCCCCTTTGAGAAAAAGGACTTCGTGGGTCTGGACACAGATAGTAGGTAAGCTTACTGTGACACTGCAACTTCTTGGCTTGGAGCTTAGGTTGGGTCCTTATACAGAAAGGACAGCAAGTGGTAGAGCTTTATGGCACCGGGGAGTAGAGAGAGTGTGTACTGGTTTTTAAAATCAGTGACTTTTTAAGACAAGACTGGTTTGGGGTAAGGGATGTCCCTTAGGGTCTGTATGCACACACACTCACTGCCCTTTGCAGAGGGCCTATGGTGGCACTCCTGCTACTGTTGTGCAGCATAGTAGCCCCAGCTGCTCCCGGCTTTTGATCATCAGAATGAGGCTGGTGAGAGTGATGTGCTGCTATGTATCACATACACTCCAGAGTTTGAGATTGACTGAAAAATGAACACAATATATCTTTCTAATGATTTTTGTACTGACCATGTACATTAAATGGGCTTATTAAATCTGTTTTATTCACTTTTTAAATACTTCTTCAAATGGTGGAAACTAGAAACTTAACTCTCCTTACATGGCTGTTTCGTTCCTATTGGGCAGGGCTGTTGAAGAGCATAGTATGGAAGCTCTTATTGTCTCATCACTGATTTCTAGATGAGATGCTGAATGTGGAGAGGCAAGAGCTAGGTCCCAGGTGAGCCAGGAGTAGAGCGCAGGACCTCTGACTCCCAGGCTGGGCCCTCTGCACGTGTTGGACCACCTTCTCATCTGAGAACCCAAGGAGCACAGCCAAGGAGCTCCTGCAGAGCTAACTTGGACATAGGAGAAGTGTGTCCATCCTCTGTGTCCCCAGGGTGTTGGGTAGAGCAAGGAGAGGGACCTCCCTCAACACATTCCCTGCAGTGACGTCAGGTCTTTTCAACTCGGAATTGTATGTGAGCTCTTCTTGCCATTTCCTCTGCTCTGTCTGCTGCCCTGTTTCATTGTCGTGCCATGGTGGCTGTCCAGCAGCAGAGGTGAGGTACGAGTTTTGGCCAAGAGCCTTTGCAAAGAGGAGGTTCCTCTTGTGGCAGAGCCAGGTGTGACTTCAAAGCCTGGTCTTCCTTCTGACCACTCTTCAGTTCTAACCGTAGTCTGCAGCCTAGAAGATCAGTCAAGTGATTCAGCCTCCTGTACCTTGAGGAAACAACTGATTGAAGCCTAGCAGGGCCCTGCTTTAACCCCTTGGCCAGTACTTTCTTCTTTTGTTACCCAAGGGGGCAGGGACATTTTTAAGCTATTAGCTTTCTCCAGCCAGCGTTGGCTTTTTGTGTCTTTGGAGATCTACACTCATAGTTCTGCAGGAGTTGCAGAGTTGGTTGGGTGCAGCACTTCTCACTACGGTGGCTGGAAGAAATTGGCAAATGTTTGTCAAGCGCCACCATGTGCTAGGCTCTCCTTTGGGCCCTGCAGGTACAGCAGGCAGTAAAATGTCCTTCTGTGGCACACCCACTCTCGCACTTACAAGTACTCCATCATCCTTTGAGTTTCAGTATGAAAATAATGCCAGGGATCCCTGATGACAGTCATTCTCCTCTGGTCACTGGTACCTGTTGTTACTGTACCACCCTCATGATCTCTAAGTTATCAAACAGTGACTGGACATATAGTCTTCCCCATCGACTGCACCTCTCACTAGGAGAGAGGAACTATCTGACCCGAGATAACATAGCATCTTGTGGCTTGATGGGGGAACGGCTGGATGTAAGTCCATTTTGGCTTGGCACACTCACCATGCTGTGGAGACTGACAGGTAACTGCACCTTTGGCCCCAGACTTTCCCAAGGTGCTGGGTGTGGGTGTGTTTCAGTTAAAAGTGCAACGTGCTCTCTGCTCATTAGAAACATGGTCTGTTCTTGAACATGTAGTGTTGTTGCTATCAAAATTATTTTTGTTCTTGTATGTTTCTAATTTTGCTTGTTCCTTTCTTTTCTTTTCCTTTTTTTTCTATCTCACCGCCCTGTGAGTGTGTTGTTGGGTCTGAAAAGGTAGGCTGTGAACGTACTGCTTTACCAATAGCTAGATTTCCCCATGTGCTGCCTTCTCGTAGCCTTCCTCGCTTTAAGAAAACTAAAACTTACTGCTGCCTAGATCCATGTGTTGTCTGAGTAATGTCAATGTTTGATTTTAGCTTTATAAGCAAATAACCCAGGGGTGTTCAAAATTTGTTAAAATACTGTGCTGGGGGATATTGTCTGGGATTCAGTATTTAGTGACAATGAGCCTTTTTAATATTTTGTTTTGTGTTAGATGCCAACTGATTTAGGTGGCTGCAGAGGGATTTTTCTTTTTTCTTTTTTGTATGTACTGGGAGTCAAAGCCAAGCCCTTGTGCATGCCAGGCAAGTGCTCCACCACTGTGCTACACTCCCAGCCCTGCTCCCTAGGCTTCTAAAGGGACATAGCAGGCATGTTGTTGCTGGCTGTGGCTGCATGATGGGCATGGGATGGAGCAGCACTGGCGCAGGCATGTGCTGGGTGCTATGGGGCCACTGGAGGGATGACTGCCTGCCTTTTCTTTTGCTTTGTAGCACTTTCCCCCATAAAGGAGCAGAGCCTATTCTAAGTCTGCCATTCCTTTTATGAGGGCTCAACAGCAACTTTTCTAAGTATCAGGAAAAGATGGCCTTCTACATAGCCAGTTCTCTTGGATCTTGTGGTCACAGAACCTGTCACCACCATTTCCTCTCTGCCTTCACTAGACAGGGTGCCCTCCTACAGCTGCTCTGTCAGTCTCCACCCCCTAGACAAAGGAGCTGACCACATCAGTGGAACTGGCATCATCATTGGTGCATCCTTCATTTGCATCACTGGTCTAGAGCCTCCAACTCTCATGGCCAGCCCTGCAGGATAGTCTTCAGCTGCCCTGCCCCTTATGCTCTCCCCTATAGCCCATTTTCTCTCACCGAAGGGACAGGTTTGCACTGTGCATGCTGCAGCCACTGACATGCTGCTGCCCAGAGCCATGTTTCTCATTAGTGCTCTGACTCTGGTGCACACATTTTCTGTCTTCAGTTACTCTGTCTCCATTGAATAGGCTGCATTTTAAAAAATTTCCTTGCATTGTAGGGTAGAAGACAAAAGAGAAATAAATGTGGCAGGAGAGGAAGTTGGAGTTGTCCAATGGCAAATGTAGAACAGGGACGAGAGCAGGGGTCCTGTGATGACTGCAGGGCTGTCAACGCCTGTGTCCTGAGCCCATGTGAGAAGGTCCTGGCTGAATCCTTCTCTTCTCACCTGCCTAGCGTGTCCTTAACGCTATCACCCTAGAGCTCTTTGGGACATTAGACCCTTTAAGCTCACAGACCCTTGAAACCATAGAGAATGGAGAACCCCTATCTTTTTTTTTTTTTGAGACAGGGTCTTGCTGTGTAGTTCAGGTTAGCCTTGTGCTCGCTTTGTAGCTCAGGCTGGCCTCGAACTTACAACAATCCTTCCTCAGCCTCCAAAGTGGGATTACAGACATGTACCACCATGCCCGGCCTGTGAAGCCTTGTCTTGGGCCGTCCTTCCTGTGGAAGGAACACATACCCTTCCTAAGTGACCTGTGCAGGAGGGACCCTTCCCCTTTAGTGAGGACTCTTGAAGTAGTGCAACACACATTTATTGAACACTTGGCTGTATGCCGTGTTAGGTCCCAGGTATCCAGCTGAGGTGTATTATAAGAGGGAAGAGAGGATAGCAGGCATAATACTCATTATAAGTTTCTGACTTGGATACCTGCATCCATGGTGGGCTGCTGGCTGCCATGAGGAGAACTGTCCCATGATTGTGGGGGTCCAACTCGAGGGGTCATAAGGTGGTTGGATTTGAACTTGCAACTCCACTGAAGGGAGAATTTAGGCTTTATTTAAACCATACACATAGATGACCTCGTTGGGGATATCACAGACTGATGCATGCAGGGATTTAGTGCTGCCCCCTATATGCCAGCTGTGTGGAGGTTGAGGAGAGTCCAGAGTCGGGAGGGTTGTATTTCATCTGAGGAGTTTGGGCTCTCAGGAACAGATGCCATATGTCCTGAAAATGCTGGTTGTGGAGGGCTAAAGGGATCTGAGGGACTGCAGGGGGCAGATTAGGACTTCAGAAAGAACTCTGGCAGGGGGCTAGTGCTTGGGGTGACGAGCCTGTGTGGGAGCTGGAGGTGGTGGGAGAAGACAGAGCTGTCCTTGAGGGAGGGGGACAGTGGGAGCAGAGGTGGAGTCCCTGGCCAAAGGAACTGTCCTTTCCACAGCTTTAAAGAGAGGTGATGGGGAGGAGATAGGAGCTATTGAGTAGATCTGGGTGATCTTTTCTTCTATAATAGACTTCAAGAAGTAAGTTTCCACAGAGGCCGGGGAGATGGCTCGGTAGAATAAGCGCTTGCCTGCAAGCGCAAGGGCCTGAGTTCAATCCCTGGTTCTACCAAAAAAAAAAAAAAAAAAAAAAAAAAAAAGGAAAAGAAATAAGCCTCCAGGGAGTATGGAAAGTTGCTTCGCAGCAAGCAGTTGTGTTTTGATCCATCTAAGTGTAAGGCACAGTGTTGCGTGGGTGCAAAGATGAATTGGACAGTCTGTCATTAGAGGCTCAGTACTTCCTGGGAGAATACAAGCCTGAATGGAATCAGCATAACTATGTCAGACACCAGGTAGCTACCCTACTTCAATACTTCATTCATGCCATCAGTGCCTTGAAAAATGGGCAGTATCTGCCCAGTTGCAGAGCAAGAGGCATTCGCAGACAGGCTGAGTAATTTGTCCATTGTTATATGGCTACGCCGTGCTGTAGTAGGATTTAAAGGCAAGCATGTCAGACTTCAAAGTCATGTTCTCTCCACTAAGTCCATTTGGTCCCTGTTGTACTTGAAGTAGACCACTTTTGGAGCCTGCCTGGAAAGCTCTCAGAAGTCTCTCCTGCACACAAGATCAAGTTCTAGAAATCTAGCTCATATTTCTTTGATGGTATCTTAGTTACTTTTCTTGTTTCTGGGACACAATACCCAATGTCCAAAGTTAAAGGGAGAAAGGTTTATCTAGCTCACAGTTTGTAGAGCTTTCAGTCCATAATTGGCTGGCCCCAAGGCTGGTGGCTTCCTGAACAGTTCCTGGTACGCACAAGTCAGCAAACGCAACAAGGGAAAATGAGAAGCCTCTCTCTGTCCCTTTTATTGGATCCAGTCTACCAGAATTAGGGTGGTGCCAGCGTAGCCTGTGGACTGCTCCAGTGATCACCCACCCTTAATCCCAGGACACTTATTCCCAGAATTGAACTACGAATCATTTACGCACTCTAGATATTCAGCCACCTCCAAAAAATCTCTGTGAGGCTGTGGGGACAGCTAGACACAAACCGTCACAGATGGTTAGGTGGCATCAAAGCGCTTCACTCCCCACAGATAGAGGTGTTTCACTTCACTTTTACAGTGATGTGGCTGCAGACACGCACAGTATGCACATGTGCACAATAAAAGACGCCGTTGCACCTCGAAAGGGGCCATGCTGGCGATGAACCACGCACACACCTTACCTCGGAGCTGTGCCGCCAGCCCTACTTTTGCACATTAAATGAAAAATTCTTGGTTCTTCCTTCTATGAATAGAAAGTAACATGAGCTGAAGGGTAAGCCTAAATTCCTCTGAGACAGGGTACTGCTTTAATAATTTACTATCTAACTTCAGCATAAAAAGGTTTGGAGGGCGCAGATCCACACTGGTGATGTGGCTTCTTCCTCAGGCCACATTCAGTGTCAGTCAATGGCTGGTAAGCACCTGAAATTGAGTACAAAGCACTGCATTTTAAACTTCCTGTTCTGAGCTCTCATATAACTTATGATAGTCTCTGCTTGGGAGCTTCAGCTGTGCCCCCTGAGCACCTGGTGGGGGCTCACTTGGTCATACGTAGATGATGTACAGAAGCACAAAGTTTCTCCACCACCACATATCCTCATGCGAAATCATGAGCAGTAGCTGTTGTCTACATATGCAGTGGCTTCTGAGGCTGTGTAATGCTCGCCCTTCCACAATGAGATTGCCTTTCTCAATGTTCCTTTGGATTCGAATATTTAAATTACTTTGTATGGAAACTGGTTTGTGGACTGGAACACCAAAGTTTTGGTTTTCATGAACCATATAAATAGTACCAAAATCACAAAAACTGTGAAACTTTTTTTATCTGATCAAGTCATGAACAATAGTACAGCCTGTGTCAGTGATGGTGAACCTCTTAGAACTTTCAGTGATACAGACAGCCTGCTGTAGCCTATATTGATTTTTTAAAATAATCATTTAAGTATTTATTTATTTGGTACAGGGTCTTGCTATGCAGCTTAGACTCATAGTGATCTTCCTGTCTCGGCCTCTCCAGCACTGGGATTACAGGTGTGCACCACCATGGCTGGTTTTGGTGGCTGGTACGGCACCCCTGGGGTTCCAGGGCCAGCATGGCATGTGGGACCAGGTTTTGAACCTGGGTCTTTGTGCTTGCCAGGCAGGCGCTTAGACCACCGAGCTATCTTCTTATCCTGCAGTCTATATTTTAATTGGATTTTCTTGTTTCATTTTATTATTTTTGTCAATACTGGCTATTAAACCCAAGGGCCTACATATTTCTTACTGAGCCATATTCTCAGGCCTCTTAAGCTCAGTGTCAGTTGATGTTGTATGCACAGAGTTGTGGTTTGGGCCATCTGTATGTGCTGTGTGCTGTGTGCTTCCTTGGACTTCCAGAAGTGACATTCTTCTCTTCATCTCTGCACTGTCAGACCTTGCCTATGACTTGCTGTAGAAGCATTTTAGACCATTGTCATTAGGGGATTACCAGGTTCTTATTAATTTTTTATTTTTATTTTTATTTTTTTACTAAATCTTAATTCCAGGTCTTTTAACTCACTCTTTATCCTTGTAAGGATAGTGAAACAATAAGAGTTACTCCTTTAGGCACTGAGAGGGTGCCCAGGTTTCTGTGCTTCAGTCCTATTGCTCATTGCTTTCAATGTTACCATTAGTTTTATAATTTATAATTCACTAGTGACATATTTTTATATTTGAATTTTATATTAGCTTTAAATTTTTTATTACTATTATTATTATTATTATTATTGTCTTTTTAAGACAGACTCTCACCATGCAGTTCAGACTAGCCTTGTGCTCACTTTGTAGCCCACGTTGGTCTTGAACTCACAACTGTCCTTGTGCCTCAGCCTCTTGAGTGCTGGGATTACAGGTGTGCACCACTCCATCTGGCTTTTTTTTTTTTTTTTTACATGGGAATTAATACTCGGGACCTTGCACTTGCTAGGGAGGTGTTGTACTGTATTGAATTCATAGTGATCTTTTTGCCTCAGCCTCCCAAGTGCTGAGATCACAGGTGTGTGCCACTATGCCTGGCAGGCCTGAATTTCTGTGATTCGGATCGACTATCATTTTTCTGCCTCTCAGGACAGGGAATGCTCTCCCTGAAACTGTGCCACTTATCTTATTCCCATCTCTTATTTAATGTCATATAAAGACAAAGAATCCCTACACATTGTAGTAAAGATTAGAATAAGACATTCTCATGGTGGTTCACTTTTCTTCTGGCAAGTGCAGTATGATGTGACATGCCTGTGAGAAGCCTTAAATTTGGGGCTTGAGTTGTGATTTTGACTTTTTCCACCTGATTTTCTTCCTCTCATGGATACCCTCTTCCAAATACCCCAAAGAGGCATCAGTCTTAGTGCTAGGGCTGTACAGACACCCAGACAGTAACTCTCTGGTCCTGTTGCCAAGGGATGCATGGCTGAGACCTACAGGACCTCATCAGGGAAGACAACCTGGAGGCAGAGGGCTCTGCACTGGGTTCTGAAGGCAGAGTAAGAGTCAGCCAGGGGAAGTACCCTTCCTGTGCAGGCTTGGGGCCTTGGGTGGCCCTGGGGGCTGTGAAGCTCTCAGCGGTCCCTATCCTGAGGAGGGTGGCAGGTGGAGGCTGGAGAGGGCTTGGCCAGGAGGGCTTCGGAGGAACTCAGTTTTATCAGACCTGACAGAAGAGGGAGAAGGTGAGGCGTTTTGGTCTGCTGGTTTCTGCACAGGGCACAGGCTAGGATGGGGGAGAGCAGCCATGCCTGCCCCGCTGATGTCCACTCACCTGTTTTCCAACGTGAAGACATTTGTGAATGTTAGGGCAGGGACTAGGCAGACAGTGTAAGCACAGCCTGCTGCCCTCTGGGTGTGTTCCAGTGTTGGGCATAGATTCAGTGGAGAATGTTCTAGGAGTACAGTGAGGGGTCCTTATCCACTGCGAGGCAGGAGGTAGGGAAGACCTCCTTTGCAAGTTGGCAGGTGTCATGAGCTTTCAGACAGTGGAACCTGGCTGTTGAGGTTGTGGGACTTAGGGATCCTCTGAAGCATTTGAAGCTGGGCAGTGACACCATTAACTCTGTGCCTTGGAAAGGCCACTCCAGCTCTGTGTGTACAAGGTGGTACCATGTGGAGAGGGCTAGAGAGAGCCGGTGGGAGGGCGGCTGTCGAGGTGGCCACGTCTGCCCGGGATCTGGGAGCAATGGAGGGACTTGTTGGCAGGGCCACTCTCGCACTACATGGGGTCGGAGTGAAAGCTAATAAGACTGATGTGTTTCTTCTCTGCCTCAGCAGAGCCCTCACATCAGACACGGTTGAGGCAGTATCTAGAGCACAAGGGTTAAGCTCCAGGGTAGCCGAAGACTCTGTTGAACTTGGTAGAGTTAGGTTTGCTAGGTTTCATACTTCGTTCTAAGATCTGTCAGTCCTGTTCATTTAATTAGGAATGTCACACTTTCCAGGCTCCCCTGGGCCTTTGTTCTTGATATTGTGTTTTTTGGTCAGAGAACACTTAATACAGCTGCTGTTTTTCTTCTAAACATTGTATCTTTTAGTTTAATATCAAAGGATTAGGGTCGTCTTCAAATGATAAAGGTTTAGGCATACTTGCTTTGGTTTTTGCATTGGTATGGTGTTGGAAACCTTTGCATTATTTAATAGCATGTCCTTGGCAGTGTCTAAAGAACAGCACTGAGCATCCTGGGTTCACCTGAAAGCTTTATTAGAGCTTGCACTGAAATTGTGAGGCTAAAGGTCCTGTTACAGCCAAATGGCTGACTAATAATGTGCAGCATAGATCTCTTCATAAAATAATAATAGTTTCAAAGTTAAGTGAAATCATTAGTTAAGAAAGTGGAAGTTAATTGATTTTTTAAAAAAGCTGAAATGAACTTTCTTGTGTTAATGTTACAAGTGAAAAATCAGAAAAGGAAATCCTATTCAATATTGTCTAAGATGTAAAAGTCCAATGTACCTGTTACCTTTAAGGGGAGTTTTTTTTTTTTTTAGGGGAGGNTGGTTTGTTTGTTTTTGGTGCCAAGGAACGAACCTGAACCCGGGACTTCCAGCTTGCTAGGCAAGCATTCTACCCCTGAGCCAAATCCCCAGCCCCCTGTTACCTTTAAAAAGCCTCTTGGAAGTAGATTTTTGAAGTCAAGCTCCCTCCAGCTAGCATAACTGGCAATGATTGTTGCTGGCTTTCAATTTTAGAGCCTAAAGCTGTCTTCTTAGCTTTATTTTTTTTCAGTAAGGGGAAAATTGAATAATGTTTAGCCAATGTGCTTTTAGGGTGAGAGTCCTGCAGTAATAGTGATACATTTCCATTGTGCTTTGATTTTAGACATTACAAGAAGCGGTGCCAAGGACGCATGCGGAAGCACGTAGGGGATTTGTGCCTCCAGGCTGGGATGCTGCAGGACTCCTTGGTGCACTACCACATGGCAGTAGAGCTGCTGCGCTCTGTGAACGACTTTCTGTGGCTTGGGGGTAAGCGTGTCTGGAGATGATCAGATATGTCATTGTCTCAACAGAAAAAAGAAAGAGTGATGGCCTGGGCATAGGGCTGTCTGCCTATAACGTTCCCATTCTGGGAGGCTGAGGTGGGAGGATTGCAGCTTCCTTCTGAGCTGGGAGAATTGCTGGGGGATGAGAAGGGGTGAGGAAGGGAAAGCAGGCCAGCCCGTATTGGTTGCTGTCACCCATGGCCCAGTGTCACTTGCTGACCTTGCCTGCTGCCTGTCCTGCACCCCTCCTGAGCTGTGTCCCTTGAAGGAGGCACGTCCTATCTTCCCTGTGCTGCTTCTGTTCTTAGCGCCTCCTGCCCTCTGCTTAGGACGCCATTGCCTGCCCCTTCACCTCTTACACTCATTCTTCCAGACTTCATCCATCGGGTGATGAATGAATAAACAAAACGTAGTATCTGCACAGAGTTGAAGTATTATTCAGGTATAAAAATGAAGGGCTGGGAGACAGCTCAGTGGCATAAGCACCTGCCTTGCATGTGCAAGGTCCTGCGTTTGATCCCTAGTACTGAAAAAAAAAAAGAATGAAATCCTGGGGTTGCTGCAACAGGAATGGACTTTGAAAAATTTGTACTAAGGTCACATAATGTGTAATTTTATTTATATGAAAGGTCCAGATTGCCAAAGTTAGAAGCATGAGGGAGGTCAGTGTTGTCACAGGCTGGGAAGAATGGGAGCGAGAAGTGACTGCTAATGGCAGCAGGCTAGTTTTTAAGGTGATGAGGATGTTCCGGCACTAGGTAGTAGTAATGGTTGTACAACTGGGAATATGCAATAAACTGCTGAATATATACCTCAAGAGGGTAAATTTTACTGTATGTGTATTGTATCTATTTTTTTTTTTAATTGAAAGAAAAAACCAGAAAGCCTTACTGGAAGAACAGCCTCTTCTGACTCCCCAGGCAGACAGGTGGAGCTAGAGCCCTCCCTGTCAGGGAGCTGCTGTTGGGTCTGGAGTGCTTGCAGCAGGCAGGGTGCCTGAGGTGGACCGATGTTCTGGTCCTGGGTCGGCGCTCTTCTAGGTATTTTCAATGTAGAGCATTTTCTGCCCCATATCTCTAGCTCCAGAATCTGGCATTGCACCTTCCATGTGGTATCTATAAAAAATGCTGTTTTGAAAACAACAGAGTGGGAGGGGATCTGTGCACTCAGGCCCTTGGTGAGACCTGGGACTTTATGAGTTTTCTGAGCTTCCAGCCCCACCATGCGCCTAGGAAAGCTAGGTGGTCAGTTTCTGTGTGTAACAAAACTAAGTGATGTTTTAAGTTTTATCTTTGTTTCGGGGAAAAATGGGTGTTCACAAAGTATCCAGATATTCTGATCATTTTTCAGCCACGCAGCTCTAGCTAATCACATTACTAATTTTATGTCTTCCTTTCTCCTTCTTACTGTCCAGCTGCCCTGGAAGGGCTGTGCTCAGCGTCTGTCATATACCACTACCCTGGTGGAACAGGTGGAAAGACCGGGGCTCGGAGGCTCCAGGGCAGCTCCCTCCCTGCCGAAGCAGCCAACCGACATCGGCCAGGTGAGTGCTGCGTTTTTTTCCTTGCCTTGTGCTTCCTGGAGGCTTTCAAAAATAAAAAATATGAGGAATTTATTGCTTTTGCTAGGCCTGAATGATGTGTACATAAAGTATGAAATCTCTTGTGTCTGAAGTCTTGCACATGAGACCCTGTCTTTTCTTAGCCTTTGTGGTGGCTTATGGTGATCGGTTGTTTCTGGAACCTTGGGGAAACTGACTCAAGGATCTGTCTGGGTCTCTTCATCATTTCTATATACTAGATAAAGTTGGTTTCAGAAGTGAGTTTTAACAGCTAATTTAAGGCTTTGAGTTGTATTTATCTTTTTGGTTAATGCATTTCTCTTATTGAGTTAAGTTTAATTTGCTTATGTATGTTAGCCACAATGAAGAGTGAAAACATTTAGTGAACTTGAACCTTTTGCACCTTAAATGAATGAACTTGTCTTTAGTAGCAGCCGGGGACAGTCATCAGTTGCATAGGTTACAGACCTCAAGGTCCAAAACAAAACTGGTAAGTGTTTCTGATCAATGTGACTTCTAAGTATCCTTTCCAATGAGTAAATCCACATTTTCCTCCCAGACAGAAAGAAGTAATAGTTAATGTGTTGGACCAACACACTTGGGTCTTTTCCTCTGAATTGTATTATCGCTGTACCATCAACAAAGAGTGCAGAGCTTACTTCTGTGAATGAGAGACTGAGGCACACCATGTGGATCTTGGTGCCTTCCACGTGCAGCTCCTGAGATGGAGCTGTCATGTTCCCTGAAGATGCTGTTGCATTCTTCCACAGGAAAGTTCTCCTGCTGGTTTCTGAGAGGAAGATGAAGCCCGTTGAGAGGCAGTGTTGAGTGGGAAAGTTGGGAAGAGGGATGTCTGCTCACTGCCCCCTGGTGTGCGTCTCCTTTGAGACCCACTGGCTGTTAGGAGCAGCCACTTCATTCCTTGTGGTCGTAGTCGCTGTCTCTGGTATGACACTATAGCTTTTTAAGAGTTGCTGTTTTCTCCATTTGGCTTCCAGATCCTAGCATCTCTCACACAAGCAGAGAAATGAAAGCAGGTCCTGGATTTTCTTTAAAAGAAAGTCTCTGCAGTCATGGGGAGGACCTTTCTGAAGATTTTGTTGTGGTGGTGGTTTGACGAGTTGACAGCTGTCCCACTGATGTGATTAGCAAGTCTAGAAACTTTTCAGAATGGTATTTCTTTTTTCCCTTGGTGAATGTAGGCAAATATAGTTTAAAGGAGAAAAACGTCTTTGTTTAGATTTGTGTAGTGTAAAAATCTTGGCAGCTTTTTAGTATTGAAGACACCCTTGAGAAAGATCTAGTAAGTAGCATCGAGGCTCTAGGATGTGGCCCGACCACCCCAGAGTCAGCTCAGCACCATGTCCGTGCCAGCAGGCTGGATCTTGTGGACAGCTGCACAGTCTCATCTGTGATGTTATTCTCAAACTGTCAGTTTGTGGTTACACCCTTGTCTGACCTCAGAGGTTCATGGCATATACTCTCTGAGGTGGAGACTGGGCAAACCATTTATTGTCCCCCTTTTTATTTCATGAAATAAAATCTCAGCAGCAAATGGCAGAGATAGAGATGTCAGTTACTGTCAGTATGACTAGGTGCAAGTTTTTTAATCTCTTTGTGCATTAGTTTCCTTATCTAATGGGGAAAGATAATAATAGTCCCCACTCATAGGGTTAGTGTGAAGGTTGAGTAAGATATATGAATAAACTAGGACCCAGAATACTCTTAGTCTAGCACTTGATGTTAGAAGCTGTTATTATTAATAACATTGTTAATAATAATTGCCCAGTACAGTTATGAAGGTAGGAACACTGTTGAAAAGCTCTGGACATCTCAGATCCAGATTAGTTGTCAAGAACCTTTCTTCTAAGAAAGGGGAATATTTTTCTCCTTAGAATTGAGGTATCTTAACTGAAAAAAGCCATTCTGTACTTCTGGCCTCCTTTTAAAAAAAATGTATTTAGTACAGGGTCTATAGGGTCTCACTACGTAGATCAGACTCATGGTGATTCTCCTGTTTTCAACCTCCCAAGCATTGGGATTACAGATGCATGTCACCATGCCCAGTCTCAATCACCTCTCAGCATGCCCCAGGGGTAGGGCCAGCACGGCATGTCCAGAATTGAACCCCAGCCACTGCTTTCTGCCTAAGCAGGTGCTGTAGTCCACTGAAGTATTTGGCTGGCTGCTTCTTGCCTCTTTTTGTTCTAATTCTCATTTTGTTTCTTTAAATTTTACTTTTGTGATATTGAAAGGTTGGTTATACTAATTCTTTCTTCTGGCCACTTATGTATGAACCTGTATGTCTATAATTGATAGGCAAAACTTAGCTTATTAAAGAATTAATAGGACACCCTGCAATCAATCCAGAAGGAAATGCCTGTTGTTGACTCATAAATGCTTCTCACATCATTGCTCTTCGGTCTCTTAGAACCTAGTGGTTCTCACCCCAAGATGCTAAGGCAGGGTCTGGGTGTGGCTCAGCAGTGCTCAGCCCGCTGAGTTTGCGCCTCACCTTGGGCTGGAGGAAACCTCACAATCACAACAGGTAGGAATCATGCAGCACCCCCTGGCCGGTGGTCCACCTCAGCAGGTGTTGGGCTAGGTACCAGTACTTCCTTTCACATATGAGGGGAATGAGGCTAGGTGCTTGCCCTGGATCCTCCAGCTGATGAGTGGCAGGGTTAGATGTGAGCCTGTATGGATTTGGCTGTAAAGTGTGCATTCTTAATTGCTTCTGTAGCCAGCTTCCCCTTGACTGCTTGCTGAGTTTATAAACCATAGATTTCTGTGGTCTGAATCTGACAAGGCCTTAAAAGACAGAGATGTCAGTGAAAAGATAAGGCAGAATGGCATATGTTAAAATTGGGTCTCTTCAGAAATGTTGTGTTCTCAGGTGGCAACCTAAAAGTTGGTATTTTTACTTCCTTTGTGAGCAAAGAAAACAACACATTAAAGAGGATTACAGTGCAGAAAGTGATTTAAAAAATCCAGCTGTTGCTTGTGACTTGCAGTTTGCTTTTTTCTAGTGATGCTTATTAAGAGAAAGCATTACACAGACTCAACTGGTTTTGTCTAGTGTTTAGTATGAAGAAAAGATTAAGTTAGTGAATTTTGAGAGACAGTAAAAATCCATGATCTTGTTTCCTAATGTCGAATATTTATTTTAAGGTTTTGGGGACTTCTCAGTCTTGTTTTTTTACAGCCTGCATTCATTTTATTTGTAAGGTTAGGATGATGTACATCAACATTGTATGAATGCAAGAATTAGACAGAAACCAAGTGTACAACCTTCTAAGGATGCCCCATAAAGCACCTGTCAGATGACAGACTGGGATAAAACATCTTTCAATAATGAAGCTGATAATTTATTTCTGTTGCACACTGAATACTTATATTTATAAGTAACATTTAAAGTGGTAAAGGTTGGTTACTACATTTTGAAATGCAGTATGAAGTTTTCATGAAATCAGTATCTTTCTGGTATATATACATTCTAGTAATATACAAATAGCTAAATTATCTAAGGCTGAAGAATTTGAAGATTATTTATACTAATGTATATTTTTACAACTCAAATTATATTGCTATATAATTAATCCATAAGCACCTCTAAGTTAGTAGTTGTTTGTCATTCAGTACTTGACCATAGCCATTAAGTTTGGAACAATTGATATTGAACTACGTTCAGGCAATAAGCTTGTCTCTTTTGTGGTTGAAGAAAAGTTTGATTTCTTTTTTTCTCTATGCCTTAATAGGTTAAAGAGATAAAAGTGTTGGTTTAACACCTATTATTTTTCTTTATGGAGGGAATAAAAGGGAATGTCACTGAGTAGGGCTCCCTGTTTTAACATGTACATAAATGCTTTTGTTTCTCCACACAATTGTGTGACTTATAGTTCCCAGCCCATTGGGAGGCATTATGCCCACTACCAAAGCTATCTGCTGCTCAGAATACAGACATGGCTTTGTGACTGCAGGGTTCCTGCAGAGCCGTTGGTTTCTGGTACAGGGCAAATTACAAAGACTTTGGGAAGCTTTACAAATGAATGGAAGAAGAGCGAATACCGGGCCTCACCTTTTCTTCCTCTAAGGCAGGCTGGACCAGACAGCAAGATCTTTCCTTTTATCACATCAGTTTCTTTGAGCCTCCCTTTTGTTTATATCAGGGGTGTTAAGCTTTTAAAATTACGTACTGAATACTATCCCTTCCTGAAACGGACTTCTTCATGTGCCGGCTAAGCTTTAGCTGTGGCCGTTGAGCGTCCTATTTTAAAAACCTCTGCTGATGCTTGTTTATTTTGAGGAAGTTCATTTTCTTGCATTTTCAATGATTTCAGAAGACATTTTTGGCCGTAGGTGGCGCTGTTCCACTTTAAAAAAAAACAAAACACCTTATTTTCCTGTTTGTAAACGAAGACTTAAGCAAGGTTTAGAATGCCTCGACATCCTTTGTACCTGTATGCTTGGAAAAAGTATTCTAGTTATATCTTAATTTTGTTCTGTAATCTCATTTGAGAATTTCTGGCAAACTGTGAAAGCAGTGGTGAAGTTAGACTTTTCTTCCAGTATTAGAAACCAGATAGCCATGATTTCATAGAAGAAACAGAAACTGCCTCTGAGCGTCGTAGAGCTGAAAAGAGCGTTAAGTTCCTCGAGGGTCAGTCCCCTCCTGGATGTCCCTAGTAGGCGGCCACTTGGTATCTGGAGAAGAGCCTAGTTATTTTAGTCCTGCTGACTTGCTTTGAATGCTGGTGCTACACTGAGCCATGTGCACAGACTCACTTTTTTCTCAGAGGGTTTCCCCGTCATTTGTAAAGTGTTAGTGTCAGCTTTGTGTAGTTACGAGAACTAGACAAGGTGTGTGTAAAATGTTCATAGTGATCAACTCATGAAAGAGTCATACGCTTTAGCTACTACATTGTGCAGAGATATCATTTCATAGTGTTTGGTAATAACTGGAATTAAAATAAGAAGAAGCAGTTAAATGAAGAAAGACCCAAATAAGAAGAGAGTGAACAGGGGCTGGCCTGATAGCTCAGCTGACTAAAGCACGTGCTTAGGCAGAGTGCAGTGGCCAGGGTTCTATCCTGGCATGCCAGACTGGGTGTGGTGGTGCTCTTGCAGTCCCAGCACTTGGGAGGCTGAAAACAGGAGAATCACCGTGTCCAGTCTACCTAGTGAGACCCTGTAGACCCTGTCCTAAATACAGGGCGGGGGGAGGGGAAGGTCAGTAGCTCCTGTAACGTAATTAGCCACGGCAGTGGTGATGTGGGCCTTGGAGAGTTATTATTAACCTATCTTAAGCCACAGAGTTACTTGTTGATCAGTATTTGTGATTTTTTAAATGCTTGTTAACTGGGGTGTTTTTACTCAACAACAACACTATTTTCTTCACCTGCCAGTTAGACAGAAGGAGAATTGAAATGTCACTCTTGGTACTGACAAAGCCACATTGTCCATGAACTTTATGGATGTAGTACGAATATCTTAGAACTGTTTCCCAAATTTAGATGAACTGAACCAGTTGTGTCAACTTTGTACCAAAGAGGATCTTCCTGAGAAGACCTTCTCCATCAGACTAGAGCAAGCATCTTGTGGGCTTTCTGGGGAGATCTCCTCCATCAGTCTTAGAACAGAGCATTCTGGGTGCTTCCTTTTTTTTTTTTTTTAATGAATTTAGGACAAGGTCTGCAGGCTCTACAGGGTCTTATTACGTAGATTGGACTTGTAGTGATTCTCCTATTTTCAGCCTCCCAAGTGCTGGAATTACACGCGTGCCAGCAGGTCCATTCTCAGTTGCCATCTGCGTGCGCCCCAGGAGCAGGGCCTGCACTGCATGCCTGGGATTGAATCCTGGCCGCTGTGCTTTATAGAAGTAGGTGCTTTAGTCCACTGAGCTATCTGGCCCGCCCTCGGGGTGCTTCCTGATGGGACTTCCTTCATTAGATTAGAGCAGAGTATCTTGGGTGTTGGGTGCTTCCTGAGAGGATTTCCTTCGTTAGACTTGGAGTAGAGCATCCTGGGTGACTCCTGAGGAAACTTTCCCTCAAACTTAGAACAGAGCTTTCTGAGGGGAGCTAACACACAAGTATTGTCAGGTATTGAGTAGAAAGCACTTAAAAAAAAAAACAAAAAACAAGAAGTTTT